>CM051496.1:27287005-27331764 GCA_028031935.1 Paedocypris micromegethes
ACACACACACACACACACACCTGCTCTGATGGAGCAGATGTTTGACTGATCTGAGCAGGAATTACTGTAAATCTCGGCACAGACGCTGGAAACAGGGACACTGGCTTGAAAACAGTTTCTGCGTCTCCGAACATATACACACGTCGTCACGTTGGATCCGTCTATTGTTTTTTGGATTTTTGTTATTTCAGGCTAGAAAATATTACAGCTTGAACAAGTCAAATATAAGCTTGTTTAAAAAAAACTAGACTAGGTACAATTTTAAAACCTTTACATTAGATAGATAATTTAGACCAAGTACTGTAAGCAAAACCCTTAAAAAATGTAAATATTTGGAATTCATTTAGTAGTGATGTTGCTATTTGTTTGGTTAATTTTGCTATTATTTCTTCGCAAATAATTATGTATTTAAATGTATGTACGTATCACACTAGAATGAAATCGGTGTCGGGTAAGTTACTTATGAAACGTAACGGATTACTAAGTACTAGTTACTTTACAATTCTGCATTTAAAATACTTTTCCAATTCCCCAACATTGCATGTAACCGATAAACCTAATCATTATGACGCAACGACCTCACAGAGCGAGAAGTGTTTTTTTGACTGGCCACTAGGGGTCGTAGTTTAACCAGGCACGAGCGTGAACCTAGTGATGATGCGCTCGCCGCGGGGGGCGGGGCTTAGTGATCTCTGTCTCTCAGTGCAGGTGCGGCCGTGGTTTTTTATTACATTCTGTGATAAATAAATTTATTAGTAAATAGCTGACATACATATTACTGTAAAACTCTTTTCTGATTGCTTCTGAACAGCCAGTAGCTTCAGCCGAGTCCGATGTCTCCACTTTTTAGTATCTCAAAATAACGAGTTAGTATGTCAAAATATTGACTTAGTATCTAAAAAAACGACTTAGTTTGTCAAAATAATGACTTAGTATCTCAAAATAGCGACTTAGTATCTCAAAATAACAATTTAGTATCTCAAAATATTGACTTAGTATCTCAAAATAACGACTTAGTATCTCAGAATAACAACTTAGTATCTCTTAATAACGAGTTAGTATCTCAAAATAACGAGTTAGTATCTCAAAATATCAACTTAGTATCTCAGAATAACAACTTAGTATCTCTTAATAACGAGTTAGTATCTCAAAATAACGAGTTAGTATCTCAAAATAATGACTTAGTATCTCAAAATAACGACTTAGTTTCTCAAAATATTGACTTATTAGTATCTCAAAATAACGAGTTAGTATCTCAAAATAGCGACTTAGTATCTCAAAATAACAATTTAGCTTCTCAAAATAACGAGTTAGTATCTCAAAATAACAATTTAGTGTCTCAAAATAGTGACTTAATATCTCAAAATAACGACTTAGTATCTAAAAAAAAAACAACTTAGTATCTCAAAATAATGACTTAGTATCTCAAAATAACAATTTAGTATCTCAAAATAACGAGTTAGTATCTCAAAATAACAATTTAGTATCTCAAAATAGTGACTTAGTATCTCAAAATAACGACTTAGTATCTCAAAAAAAAACAACTTAGTATCTCAAAATAATGACTTAGTATCTCAAAATAACAATTTAGTATCTCAAAATAACAATTTAGTATCTCAAAATAACGAGTTAATCTCAAAATAGCGACTTAGTATCTCAAAATAACAATTTAGTATCTCAAAATATTGACTTAGTATCTCAAAATATTGACTTAGTATCTCAAAATAACAATTTAGTATCTCAAAATAGCGACTTAGTATCTCAAAATAACAATTTAGTATCTCAAAATGTTGTCTTAGTATCTCAAAATAACGAGTTAGTATCTCAAAATAGCGACTTAGTATCTCAAAATAACGACATAGTATCTCAAAATAACAAGTTAGTATCTCAAAATAGCGACTTAGTATCTGAAACTAGTGAGTTGGTGTAGCGCTGGCGTCCGCCGGGTTGACGGGCGTGTCTCTGTCTCTCAGCGCAGGTGCGGCCGTGAACAGCAGCGAGAGTCTCCCCCCGTCCTCCTCCGTCAACGACATCTCCTCCATGTCCAGCGAGCAGACCCTGGCCTCCGACACCGACAGCAGCCTGGAGACCACCGCCGGCCCGCTGGGGTGCTGCAGGTGACTAACCGCCTGCCTGCGCAACCCCGTCTTCTTCCGGAGGTGACCCCACCCCACGCCACGCCCACCTGTCTATTTATGGAACCACCCGTTGCTTTGCCCCGCCCCCACCCGCAGAAAACGACAAATCAACCAAGAGAATCCGACGGGAAACATGTTCATTGCGCCGAGCGGGATGGAGGCCAGCAGGGGGCGTGCTCGCACTGCCCGTCACTAGAGATGGGCGGGAGCTAGTTCAGTGGGCGGAGCCTGTGCCGATATCGACGCTTCAATCGTTTGCATATTTCATTGTGATTCCGATTAGAGTCGTCTCTAATTTGCGTTGGTTTTAAACGACTGAACGATATCTATCTCTATATAAATGCCGAACGCGTGTGAGTGTGTGTGTGTGTGTGTGTGTGTGTACTGTATATAATCATGAAACACAGATATCGTAGTTTTCATTGAGCTTTTAAGTGCACATTTTCTTAATATTAGAAATGCTGTGCAATCACAAAATATGTCGATAATTCGCCAAACGACAATATCTAAAAAAAAAGTGAAGATTGATCCGCCCATCTCTACCTGTGACATCACGGCCGGTGTGGGTGCCAAATCGGCTCGGGGTCCCGCGACTAATGATGACATCACACCACGGTTACACCACCTGGACCTACCGCGTATCATCCAGATGCTCTCGGGCTCGTCATTGTCGTTTTCATTTGACGTTTTCCTTTTGAAAACTGAAGTTGTTTTCACTCGTAACTGATATCGCCATTTTTTTATATTTTAAGGTGTGTCTGATTTAATTGTTTGTTGTCTCTAGCCTTATTATTATTATTATTATTATTATTAGTAGTAGTAGTAGTAGTAGTAGTAGTATGTGTGTAGATGTATGATAATAGAAAATATTTATTTATGCTGTGCAGTCTGGTTTAATTTGCCCAAAATGTCGGTTTTACACTTTGACTATATACATTATATATCATATATAACTATATTATATTGTCATATTGATACCATTATCAGAAGCAACGTCTTACAGTTCGTTGTTCAAATTCCTCACTTGGTAGCAAAATGTCGATTTCGATTTTTTTTAAAGCTTTGCAATTCGCCCGGTCCATTCTTACACGTCATCTGCCAACCAATCACCTTCTTACACGTCATCGTGCCAACTTACAGCCAATCAAACGGTGTGACGAATCATTAGAGGCGGGACCCCCGAGCCGTTTTGTTACCTACACCGTCACCTGACCCCGCCCACCACCACCACCCCCCCGCCTGTAGTCTTGCATGGTCAGAGATGAATGACGCCGAATCTGACATTAAAAATACACGTCGCGTGTGTTTGCGTGACGCAAAGTGGCCGACAGGGGGCAGCAGAGAGTCCAGTCGTACGTATATCCCACCCGCATGACGCATGACGCACTTCCTCTTCCTGTACGTCCGCGCACACACGCCACTCAAACCGACGACCTCAACCAGAGCGGTGCAAGCTGTGGCCACCGGGGGGCGCCAGAGAGTGGCCAATCATTCAATGTGATGAATAAAAGTGAGTCTGGATTTAGTCCCGGGCCCCTGAGTAAATTCTGCCGGGGGTCCGAACAGACCTGGTGCCTTTGGGGATGGTGTGGCCTCCTCGTCTGTTGAGGGGGAAGAAGGGATGATGGATCTGGACACTCGCATCACTAGCCGCTCCATCACCTCATGCTATTATATTCATATCTAGTTTCATTAAGTCTGGTGAACATATCCACACACCTTGTTTTCAATCGCCCTGTCTGGATATATTCTGAGCGGCGATGCAGTGTAAATCATTAAGCACCGTAGAAAGCGTCCTCGTGTTCTTTGATTTCAGCCTGTCTTTGTCCGGTTTGATCCATGTACTTCATATTTTAATAAAGAGATGAAATGCACTCGGTTATTTTCTTTTTACATCTAATAACGAAAACTAATAACACACTGGAAAAAGTGTCTCCTTGGATCAAAGTGAAGAATTTGCGTCAACTTGTTACACCTACATACTTTGAATTAACTTAACATTTTCACTTTGAAGGGAATTAACTGTTTACCACTTAACCAATGCAGGAAAAAAAATCTTTGATTCAAATTAAGTTTTTAAGTGTAATGAAATCTCAAATTATACGTTTTCTTATTGATTTCTCTTCGGAAGGATTGGAAAAACAGCCCACCAACCTAATATATGCGTATATTTGCATATCAACATCCTTTGTTGATTGGGGGCTTGTGTACTAACGGCTTTTAATGTAAATTAAAAAATTGTGTATAAGAGCATCTATGTCTTGACCACTGAGGTGTAATGAGGTGGAACAACAACTTATTCAAATTAGTTGCCTTGTAAAGAGACTCCAATCATCAGAAAATCTGCTCTATTGGTCCATTTGACAGACAGGCTGCAACAGCGCCTCCCCCTATAGAAATGGCAAACAGGTGCAAATGCAGCCGAGTCTCTGCTCACATAACGAGACACATTGACATGTTGTTTACATAATTACCTTATTAAAACATCTATTGTTTTCTTTTAAGACAAATCGCTTCAATGGCTCCTTCTCACAACTGAACAAGATCATGTAAACGTGTTAATTATTTATTTTACAGTTTTACAGAGTTAAATAAATTGCGTACAGCACGTGCAAGCTTCTCATTGGCTGATCCAAGAAACAAGTGATCTTTATTTTACACCTCATCTTTTATCCGATTGGACACAAGCTGGAATTCTCACACTTTTTATAGTCTCACAAACGTTCAGATTAAAGTTGTGTTGATTTATCCGACTTTGTAAAACGCTCATCAATCATCCGCTAACGAATCGTCATCAGATTAAAACACAGGTGGCCTCGTTCTCAGTGTGTGTGTGTGTGTGTGTCGCTCTTCATCTCAACAACACCCGGCGGACTCACTCCTGCTCAGACGCTGTTGGCAGCCCAAAAGAAAGAATGTACGGGAGAATTTCAAGGAAATGTTGATGTATTAATATATCTGTATGTGACTGGAATAAACATCTCCTTTGAGCGTGACACGTGTCTTTCCTCGTATCCGGGTTTAACACGCGGTGCAGGCTCGACTACACAATCTCCAGTGTGTTCACTTATTACTGACTCGACTTTATCAGCATAAAGAGAGAGAGACACGTGAACTGTAGAGAGTCGCTGTAGAGACGCACAAACACACACAACACAGTGTCACACCAGAGAGAGAGAGACACACACACACACACACACACTCTTGTGCTAGAGAGAGAAAGAGAGAGAGAGAGACCACGTCTGTGAATCTTCAACGAGAGAATAACACACTAACAGAGAGAGAGAGAGAGAGAAACAGAGAAAGAGTGAGATAGAGAAATAGAGACAGAGTGAGATAAAGAGAGATACAGAGAGAGAGATAGAGAGAGAGACGGAACGAGGGGGAGAGAGATACAGAAAGAAAGAGTGAGATAGAGAGAGACATACAGAGGTAGAGATACAGAGAAAGAGAGAGAGAGAGAGAGAGATGGAACGAGGGGGAGAGAGAGAGACAGAAAGAAAGAAAGAGTGAGATAGAGAGAGACATACAGATGTAGAGAGATAAAGAGAAAGAGAGTGTGTGAAAGAGAAAGAAAAATTGAGAGAGAGAAAGAGAAAAAGAGAGAGAGAGAGAGCGACACCACACCTGTGGATCTTTAGTGGAGAGAGAGAGAGAGAAAAAGAGAGAGAGAGAGAGAGAGAGAGTGAGTGTGTGTGTGTGTGTGTGTGTGTGTGTGTGAGACACCACGTCTGTGAATCTTCAACGAGAGAACACACACTATCAGAAAGAGAGAGAGACACAAACACACAGAGAGCAACACCACACCTGTGGGTCTTTAGTGGAGAGAGAGAGAGAGTGTGTGTGTGTGTGTGTGTGTGTAGCAGAGAGAGAGAGAGAGACAGCACGCCTGTGGATCTTCAGCAGAGGGAGAGTGAGAGAGAGAGAGAGAGAGAGAGGGCGACACCACGCCTGTGGATCTTCACTGGAGAGAGAGACACACACAGAGAGAGAACGACAGCACGCTTTTGGATCTTCAGTGGAGAGAGAGAGAGAGTGAGAAAGCAAAAGTGTATCCGAGATAGAGACAGAAAGAGAGAGAGACAGAGTGTGTGTGTGTGACAGAGAGAGTGTGTGTGTGTGTGTGTGTGTAACAGAGAGAGAGGAGAGTCATGGCGGCGTCTCAGCTTCACTTCTGCAGCACGTACTCATCAGAGTTCTGTCCTCCGCTGGCGTTCAAGCCCAACAGAGCCAGACCCTCGTCTGCCACACGCCGGAACAATCCGCACCCTCGACCGGTGAGACACACACACACACACACACACTCTCAGAAGAGTAACTCGCTGTGTAGAGGATTTTACTAGCACGTTTCCGGTTATTAACGATGATAATTGAGCGAGTGAGACACTAGCGGATAAAGGTGAAGAACGTGACTGATGCGTGACTGCAAAGTTACACGTTTAGTTGACTTTTTACTAACGGTCACTTTTTACCAACGGTTACTTTTTACTTGAAAAGTAGAGGAAGACGTACGGCTTCTAACAGTAAAAGTAGAGAAAGATGTTTTCCCAATATGAACAAGTATAATATAGGAATAATAGGAATTATTTTCTGGGTCGACTTACTACTAGAGTTATTACACGCCTAATACAGACATACAGAGGTGTCAAGTAACAAATTACTAATACTTTATTTCTTTACTTAAGTAGAATTTTTGGCGTATTTATACTTTACTTGAGTAATTATTTTCCCCACCTTTTTACTAACGGTTACTTTTTACTTGAAAAGTAGAGGAAGACGTTTTCCCAATCTGAACAAGTATAATAATAGGAATTATTTTCTGGGTAGACTTACTACTAGAGTTAATACACGCCTAATACAGATATACAGAGGTGTACTAATTCTTTGTTACTTTACCTAAGTAGAATTTTTGGCTTATTTACATTTTACTTGAGTACTTATTTTTCACGCCTTTTTACTAACGGTTACTTTTTACTTGAGGAAAAAGTACAGCTTTTAGCGGTAAAAGTAGCGGAAAACGTTTTTCCAATATAAACAAGTATAATATAGGAATAATATGAATTGTTTTCTGGGTAGACTTACTACTAGAGTTGTCAAGTACTAATACTTTGTTACTTTACCTAAGTAGAATTTTTGTAAAGTAGCTTATTTATACTTTACTTGAGTCATTATTTTTCCCCGCCTTCTCACTAACTATTACTTTTCACTTGAAAAGTAGAGGAACAAGTACGCCTTTTAGCGGTAAAAGTAGAGGAAGACGGTTTTCCAATCTGAACGGGCGGTAAAATCAGACGAGTAAACACGGGACCAGATGATCCGACTCTCGGCTAACTAAGCGAAGCTCAGCGGGGCCGAAAGCAGGTGAATTATTCATCCGCCCCGCAGAATTAATCATGGCGCTCACTTGTCGGGCGGAGTCGGGTGTCGCGGGTCAGATGACCGACCCGCTGTAAATCTGACCTGGGCTTACTGGGTGTAAACGCTGTGTAAATCCCTGAAGGACTTCCTGCTGCCGCGGCCCGTACAGACGGCGGCCCCTGGCCCTCGCCGGCCCCCTCAGGCCTCCATGTTCCCGCCCATCACAGGCCTCTACGGGCCGGCTGCAGGTACCACACCCGTGATTGGTCGGTTCTCGCACGTGACTGGCTTGTTTCTGTGGAGATGTGGGAGGAGCTGCTGTGGGAGGGGCCCCGCGCAGGCCCGGGACGTGCACCCTGCCCCCCGCTGACCTCCGCCTGAAGCCACGCCCAGCCACGCAAGGGTGACGCCTCACTATTTGATTGGGTTTCTTTGGCCAAATGACTCTTTGATTTAGTTGCTTGAACAAGGTCTTTTTAATTCACAAATTACAGTTTATTTCTTAAGCGAAGAAACAAACACGAAAATAACAACACACCCCATAGCCCCGCCCCACCCGCGGTCAGACGCATAGTGCAGTTTACATACGAGTCGATGTAGTACAAAATAAATTAAACTAAATAATGATTCAAACAAAAATGAACAAATATTTGCAGTATGTATGTATGCATAAAATGGCAATTTTTCAATTTTTTTTCAATTTTTTTACAATACAAATACAAACTTTCTTACTTATGCGCTAGCATTTGCAGGGTTAAATTATGTTGGATTATAGCTCGTAATGTGATGGGAATTATTTTCTGGGTCGAATTACTACTAGAGTTAATTTACGCCTAATACAGACATGCTGAGTCGTCAAGCAATACTTTACTTAAGTACTTTACTTGAGTAATTATTTCCCCCACCTACTTTTTACTTCTACTTCTTACTTTTTGTATGCAATTGTCTGTACTTTCTACTCCTTACATTTTATAAACTCATTATAATCTCATTTCGGTTAATTTTATTTCCATGTTGTCATGAATGTAAAAACAAACCTATTTTAGACATTTTTTCATACGACTCTGTTTGAAAAGAATCTAAGACTAGCTGATTTAGTTTGATTTTATTACAGAAATTAATTTTACACCATTGAAGCATAAAAAAGCATGTTCAAAATATGGACGTCAAATCTAGGAAATAAAAATCTGTTATAATAAAACGAAATAAAAAAGTTATTTTATAGTATTATTTAAAAGTATATACCCATATATGGTTTTGTAATGTTGTAATAAAAAATTATTAATTTTCAATGTAATTATATACAACATTTTAATATAGAATCATAGTCCTAAAATGGCATTTTTTCCCTTGCATTAATTTTTTACTTCGGCAAGTTTGACCAGTACAAGTGCCAGTACTTTTACTTGAGTAAAAAGTTCGAGCTGACATTTCCACAGAAGTATTTTTTGTAACTCTAGTATTCATACTCAAGTAGCGAATGTGACTACTTTTGACATGTCGAGTCAGACAGAATCGTTCACTGTGACATCATCATCATGACCTCACTCATTCACAACGACGTCACAGTGTGCGTGTCACCTTCACTAGGTCTTACTTTGAGGCTATCGCTTTTATGGCTCCGTCCGTTGACCTTTGACCTGGCTCAGTCTCTCGGTGAGTTTATCTCTGTGTTCAGGATCAATGGAGATGATTCCATCAGATCAGCCTGGAAGAATCACTGGAGCATCATGCCGTCCCCTCTACAAGCCTTCCACCAGCGCAGAAGACCCTCTGAGCGCGGGTCAGTCAAGTACTTGAGTAAATACACTCGGCTACTTTAGGTCTTTGTGTCAATTTTGTAAATATACAATATGCAAAATACAATTGATTCTAAAATATAAAAGCATGACGAATGTGTAAAGAAAGTGTAAAAATTTTTTAGACGTTGATACACATTACTTGTACTTGTATTAGTACTTGTACTTTGCTGATTGCGTGGATTTAGTGGGACTGCGCGGAAATAAAAATTGCTAACAACTTTGATACTCAGCACAAGTACAAAATAGCCAGAAATACTTTAAAAAATAACAATAATATAAAAAAGTATACACAGAGGTGTAAAGTACTTGAGTAAATACACTTGGTTACTTTAGGTCTTTTTTTTAGGTCTTTATGTCAATTTTGTAAATATACAATATGCAAAATACAATTGATTCTAAAATATAAAAGCACGACGAACGCTGAAACACATTACTTGTACTTGTATTAGTACTTGTACTTGGCTGATTGCGTGGATTTATTGGGACTGCGCGGAATTAAAAGTTGCTAATATCTCAGCACAAGTACAAAGTAGCCAGAAATACTTTAAAAAATAACAACAATATAAAAAAGTATACGCAGAGGTGGAAAGTACTTGAGTAAATACTCAGCACAAGTACAAAGTAGCCAGAAATACTCAAAGTATAAAAAATATTTACAATTTTTACAGAATGTACAAAAAAACCCAAAGTATTTTTTTTTTACCTAAAGATAGAAAGTTGCTATAATTTCAGTGTACATGCATCTGACTTACGTTGTGCACAGTGACAATAAAGGCTAGTCTATTCTAAAGTAACAAAGTCTTTTTACTCAAGTACTTTACAGCTGTGCTCCCAGAAGGCCCTGCTCTTCTGGCGTGGTCAGCTGACCTCTCGCGTTCTGTTTGCAGTGAAGGACACAGCTGCTTTCACGTGGTGAAGCCCTTCAAGGTCGGGCATTACATCATCCACCCGGAGTTCATGTCCGAGATGAGACACTAACAACAACAACAACAACAACAACAACAACAACAACTATGTTTGTAATCAGCTTATCACTTTCCAATCACTTGTGACATCGCTAGACGAAACTGATGTAAATGCGCTTATCACATTAATATAATCATCGCTGCTTGATGTGTGTGTGTGTGTGTGTGTGTGTGTTAATCAATAAACCTTTATCACTCAAATATTGTGACGTGTTTGTGTGTTCACGATAACAAACGCATTCAGCAGGATTTAAATAGTTGGCGAAACACCTCACAAGAGAATCGTGCGTTTATTCAGTAGTAAAAATGTTTCAATGTAATTATATGCAACTTGTTAATATAACATCATAGGCCTATAATTTCCTTGCATTACTTTTACTTTTTTACTTCAGGTTGTTTTGCCAGTACTTTAACTTGAGTAAAAAGGTTGAGCTGACTCTTCCACAGAAGTGTTTTGTTACCTGTAGCATTTATATTTCTACTTAAGTGACGCAAATTATGTGTTTTTTCAAAATATCGAGGATGATCAATGATATGTTATATTATGATATGTTAAATATTATATATATATATTATGATAAACTGTCCTGGAAATCACACACTTGTCATATTAGACAAAAAGTATCTAAATCTATTGTCATACTGAAGAACACAAGAGACAAATTGAACACAAAAGTTACATTTTGTGTTCAGTATGTTTTGTGGATATGACGTTTGTGCTAAAATCTGGGGGAACGCAGGAAAAACGTGTAAAGATTCTTTAGTTAAATTGTTAAGAAAAAAGCAATAAGAAAAGTGAAGCAAGTAGGATACTTTGAATCAACAAATCAATTGTTCATTAAGAATAACTTTTTAAAACTAAAGGGCATTGTATATATCAAAACATTAGAAATCACAAGTTAAAAGTTGGTCAATATAATTTAAGAGGGTTGTGCTCTTTTTAAACATGTTAAAATTATGGAATGAAAGATTCTGTACCTCTTTTCTAAGTCTATTCAAAAGATTCAAATTCGATTCCTCTATTCAAAAAGGTTTTATAAAAAAAAATAAATAAACTAATTGGTGACTAAAATTTAACTTCACGTCACGTCACAGATGCTTTTATCCAAAGCGACAAATTTCTTACAAAATATAATTTTGTATATTTTACAAATTATATACAATATGTATATTTGTACATAATACAAAATTCTTGAAAATATAATAAGACAAAAAAAAAATTATAGACAAAGCTAAAATTAGTTATATTTTTGAGATTCATATTCTTGATCAGTGTATTGTCTGTTTTTTTTTTTACATGCGTGATGTTGTTGTTTGTTGTTCATGCTTTTTGTTTGTTGTAAAGTTGATTCAGTAAAATGGATGTAAGAAGATAGATATAGTCAACTATACGCAATGCTTCAGCGTATTTCTTTCTTTGGTTAATTTTATGTAAATCGTTCGCAGGATGTGATGGCTTTTGACCAATAACATAAATAAACATATAACCAAATGAATAGAATAATGTTGTATTGACAGTGTAAACGTGAAAACTTTGCAGCAGTTCCGCAGTTCTCGAGAAACTAGCGTCCTGTTGTAGCAAAAACAACATTACCCAGAGGCCCGCGCGGCCACAGAGCGCGCAGGCCCCGCCCACGCGCGCGCGAGAGAGAGATAGCACGAAGTTCGTCGTGTTGTTGTTGAACTCTTGGCCGTGTCGGAGGAAGATCGCGAGTCGCTCGGCGAGGGTGAGTGTGTTTCTCCCGCGGAGTCGGTGTGTGATCGGTGTGTGACGCGTCCGGGACCCGCGGTGAAGCACTGAACGAACAAGCGCCGTTTACTAACGCGACCGCTGCGGCTATTTTAGTTTCCGTCTCAGCTGATAAACGTCACGTGCTCTGATTGCGCCAGTGTTTGTTGTGAGAGAGAGAGGGAGAGCGAGCGAGTGACATAAAATGAGAGTAAGTGAGAGAAAATGAGAGAGTAAGTGAGAGAAAATGAGAGAGTGAGTGAGAGAAAATGAGAGAGTGGGTGGGAGAGTGAGTTGGTGGGTGTCTGGGTGAGTGAGAGATTGAGTGAATGGGTAGGAGAGTGAGTGAGTGGGTGGGTGGGTGAGTGAGTGGGTAGGAGAGAGTGAGAGAAAATTAGAGTGAGAGTTAGTGGGTGTGGGTGGGTGGGTGGTTGAGTGAGGGAGTGGGAGAGTGAGTGAGTGAGTGGGTGAGATGCTGTGTATTAGTAAGTCCATCAGAATGTTCTTCACACGAGCTAAAAGAACCACCTGTCAAACAGAAACGAACAGCATTTGATTACTAATGTCTGTCTGTAAAATAGTCAAACACAGAAAAACCAGGACTGGCCTCCTACTCGTTGGTTTGCTGTGGGTCCCTCACGGGTTCTGATCACTGTGTTCCAGGCTCATTCAGGATGATGATGATGGGAAGGAGAATGTTGTACTGAGAGACGTGTCTAGCTGGACGATCTCTTGCAAAATTTCCTCACGTCTGTGAGAGCATCAGCTACAGTCCATAATGTACCAAGTGGTTCCTGGCGGAGAAGGGAAGAGCCTGACGGATGGAGCGTCCTCCAAGAAAGCCGACAGAGACACTCGCCATCTAGTGGTGGCCGGGCTCCTCGGCGCGGCGCTGCTGATCGTGACGGTGGTGGTGTGGTGCAACTACTTTGCCTCTCTTCGTAAAGCAGACCTGCTGAAGACGGAGCTGCTGGACCTGAACAAAGACGGCTTCATCATCCGTAACCAGGCTGGAGGAGTCCTCCTGAAAATGGCCTTCAGGTGTGTGCGCACCTTCCCGACGCTAGCGAGACCCTGACCTGTGTGTGTGTGTTGCCGTTCCAGGTCGGGAACGCTGGATCTGGACTCCTGCTCCAAGGACGGGGTGATTCTGCGCTGCTCGCGCTCCTTTGCCGGCGCGGTGAACTTCTTCATCATGACGGTGAAGGTGAAGGAGAAGGTGACGTGTTACCGGGTGCGCTGGGAGGAGCTGGAGTCCGAGCGGCCGGTGAAACACGCCATGTTCTACAACGGCTCGCACTGGTACGGCGGCGCGGAGACGGCGGTGCAGCACTGGCCCGTCGCCATTTCCGGCCAGCAGACGCCCAAGCCTTTCGTCACCAGCGACGTCTACGCCAACCGCGACGACTTCGGGGGCATCCTGGAGCGCTACTGGCTCTCGTCCAACGCCACCGCCATCAAGATCAACGACTCTGTTCCTTTCCACCTGGGCTGGAACGACACCGAGAAGACCATGTACTTCCAGGCCCAGTACCGGGACAGTCCCTACAAGCCCGCCGCGGGACGCCCCGCCTACCCCGAGCTCAGCTACCGCGTCTGCGTGGGCCCGGACGTCACCTCCATACACAAGTTGATGGTGCGCCGCTACTTCCCCAAGCCCAACAAGGTTCCGGCCAAAGACCTGTTCCAGCACCCCATCTGGTCCACGCGCTCCCTGCACAAGAAGGACGTGGACCAGGACAAGCTCCTGAGCTACGCTGAGAGCGTCCGCCGGCACGGCTTCAACTGCAGCCACCTGGAGCTGGACGACCGCTACACCCGACAGTACGGCGAGTTCGAGCTCGACCAGAAGAAGTTTCCCAACGCTTCCGTGATGTTCCAGAAGCTCAGGTCGGACGGCTTCCAGGTGTCCCTGTGGACGCATCCCTTCGTCAACTACGACTCGGCCAACTTCGGCCTGTGTGTCCAGAAGGGGCTGTTTGTAATGGAGCCGACGGGTCAGCTCCCCGCCCTGGTCCGCTGGTGGAACGGCATCGGAGGAATCCTGGACTTCACCAACCCCGAGGCGCGGAACTGGTTCACGGCTCAGCTGCGCTCCCTGCGCTCCCGCTACGGCATCTCCTCCTTCAAGTTGGACGCGGGCGAGACCAGCTACCTGCCCTGGCAGTTCCGCACCCGCACGCACCTGCCCGACCCCAGCACCTTCACCCGCCGCTACACCGAGATGGCCGTCCCGTTCAACGAGCGCGCGGAGCTCCGGTCCGGCTACGGCTCCCAGAACATCTCCTGCTTCTTCCGCCTCATCGACCGGGACTCGGTGTGGGGGTACGAGCTGGGCCTCAAGTCTCTGATCCCCACCGTCCTCACCATCGGCATCCTGGGCTACCAGTTCATCCTGCCCGACGTGATCGGAGGCAACGCCTTTCCCAATCGCACCGACGGAGACGGGAAGCTCCCGGACCGCGAGCTGTACATCCGCTGGCTGGAGCTGACGGCGTTCATGCCCTCCATGCAGTTCTCCGTCCCGCCGTGGGCGTACGACGAGGAGGTGGTGGCCATCGCCCAGCGCTTTACCCGCCTGCACGAGACGCTCGTGGCTCCCAGAGTCATCGAACTGGCCGGCGAGGTCCTGGACACCGGAGACCCCATCATCCGCCCGCTGTGGTGGATCGCCACCAGCGACGAGACCGCCTACAGGATCGACTCGCAGTTCCTGATCGGAGACGACCTGATGGTGGCGCCGGTGCTGGAGCCGGGGAAGCAGGAGAGGGACATCTATCTCCCCGCCGGGAAGTGGAGGAGCTATAAAGGAGAGCGCTACGACAACAAAGAGCCCACCCTGCTGACCGACTACCCCGTGGACCTGGACGAGGTCGCCTACTTCGAGTGGGTCCAGGCGTAGATCGCGGATTCCATCAGCTCGTCACGGAAGTCCGAGTGTCGCCTGCTCCGAACCGATGTTCACTCGTGCCTTGCCATGGTGAAGACACCAGCATCCTGCCTGCTCTTGCTTTTAAAGCCGTGTTCTGTTCTGACGCGGAAAACAAGCGAACAATAATTTACAGTTTGCACACTTGATTCATAAACCTGCCAATCAGCATCAGTGGGCGGGTGTACAACAGCTGATTGGGCGGTGACGTCAGTGACGAGGTGTTTGACTGACAGGTTTTTGCTAATTTTACGTAATCAATGATCCATAATTCTGAAGTTGTCCTCCAAACACACTTGTTGGGCATTTAAAGTTCCTTCTCACCAAAACTGACCGATTACGTCGATTTTTTTTTTTTTTTTTTTCTATTTTATGTGTCCAAGTGACATCACTGCACATTCACACTGTAGCCCCTCCCACAGACAGTGATTGGCAGGTTTTGTGATCTCGCGGATTGGATTAGCATGTGAGTTTAGGTCGCAAACGCACTGCGAAGGCAATTTTATGCTAACTATTTAATTTTGTCTGGAATGTTCTTTGTGATTCTGGTCTCGAGCAAGCGTTTTTATGGCGACGTCAGCCCTGTTTCTGTTAAACAGTTTCTATATTTTAGAAATCTACAATTTCTGTAAACCGTCCTCGCCGTTCATCAAATCTAATGTAAGATACGTGATTGGACGGTGCGATTCTTCAGTTCCCATAGCCTTCGTTTGCAATTTGTTCTTTGGTTTCACGTGCCATTTATAATGCAGTTATTTCAGACGTCCACAAATCACATTGATTGTGTGTTTTAATAAAAGAAATCTTACGTTTTTATACACAGCAGACGTGATGACTAAGTATCTTACATTGCTTCACTGTTCTACTGATAAGAGCTCAATTTACTAGTTATGAACGTTTCTTTTAATATTTGAGGAACAAGTGTGAGGAGAAACATGTAGTGTTTGAGAGTGTTTGTCAAGATGGCCAGCAGGGGGCAGTATTTCTCATAATTGCCATATTTGCTCGTGATGGCCAGCAGGGGGCTGTATTTCTCATGATGGCCAGCAGGGGGCAGCGTTTCTCAAATATAATTGCCATATTTGCTCGTGATGGCTAGCACGGGGCCGTGTTTCTCACGATGGTCAGCAGGGGGCAGTGTTTGCCTTTCTGTCTTTTCCTGCTGCTTGGCACAGGATCATCTGTCAGTATTTCTCTCTTACCGAACATAATTAGCCTTGAATTGAAGTAAAATGGCAGCATTAAACTTCTGACCTCTCGAACAATAATTGTACATTTCCCCTGCATTAATTGTTTCCATCCAATTTTTTGTTTGACTTCAACTTTCTTCAGTTTGTGGGGATTTTGTCATGTGCCTTTTCGACAGTTTTTGTGCCTTGTTTGTTAATTACACGTGCCATTTAATAAATGCAAAGGTGTTTATTTAGTTCAGCAGCTTCACTCATCAGTTCATGCACACAGACCGAAGACTTTATGGTACGTTCATGGTCAAAAAAAAGATGCTTAACCAGCTTTCACGTTTGAGTTTCACCACAAATGCCAGAGAAGTCTTGAGAAGAAGCCAAATGTCTTTGAAGGTTCAGCGTCTTTTTTAAAATAAAATGTAAATTTCATTCATCTTTTTGTTCATCTTTGCTCTTTATTTGTCTTTCCATTCCCCCCTTTTTTTTTAATCAAAAACACTTCCCAGCCACAGATCATCTCAATCAACTAATTCAACAATGATTTATCATACATGCAGGAGAATTATGTAATATTTTTTTCAAATTTTAGAAGCTCGGTTATCACAAATAATTGGAAGCTGAAATAATGAAACAGTCTGTTACGACACAACGGGACAATATAACACTGGAGAAAGAAAAATTAAACTAAATACAATCAATAATATTTGAATAGACAGATCGTATTGCTTCTGGTAGATCTGTATGTGCTAACGGCTAACAGCTAGCGCCTGATAACGAGTCCATAAGAACGCAAAAGCTTCGAACCAAACGGTTAAATATGAGGAACACCAGAGTCAAACACAATCTATTCCCTCTGTCTGCTACACAGAGAAAAACAATACTGACATTCAGCTTTAGTCTGGTGTGCAAAAGCTCATGGGAGCTAAAGCCGCTAAAGGTTTTTCGGAATTTTTGTTTTGTGTCTGATAAATCAGGCTTATATCTGCAAAAATAGTTCTTTGTGATCAGTTCCCAAAGTCTTCACATTCATCGAGTACAAGTATAGACACAGAGTTAAAGACTTCTGTGGAAGTAAAAGTATCAACCTTTTAGAATACAGTAAAGTACTTTTGCTTTGTTATATTGAGACCGCTGCTTTTGTCCTAGAAATGAAAAAGTGTCTACAGGAATGAATGGGGAAAAGCTGGTGTCAGTCTTCTCTGGGATTCTAACCAGATTAGACCTGAAATCATCAGTCTTCTGTCTGCTGGTGGTCCCGGAGGCTGAGGAACATCATCTCACTCTGATTGGTCCTGTAGTTCCTCCACGTCACGGCCAACACAGAACCACAATAACCCCTTCCAGCGGTCCAGAGAGATCCATCCCCAAGTGTCTATCACTCAAGAGGAACGGAGAGGCAGAACGTCTCAATTCAATCACCAAGATCTTTTGGAGCAGTTGATGGTTCCAGGTTTCTAACGGCACACACAGCAAACGCAGAATCTGATTCAGATTCTACAGACTTGTGAGTGCCGCAGTTTGGCTGCGAGTCCCAGGAACCGTGATGGTCTCCCAGCAGCTTGAATCAGCCTGGATCTCCTCCGAGAGTCGTCCGGCTTGTCTCCAGGTCTTCGCTTATCAGTGGGAGATAATGACATGGTGTTGAGGTAATTTACAGGTTATATGGAGGTCTCCCTGGATCAATAAATCATTTAGTGGAGTTTGGGGCAGAGGTGGAGCAGCGATTCTCAGCCAAGGAAAGGGCAAAGAGCGAGATGGCCTGAGCGGGACGCCTGGAGACCAAGAGCGACAGAAAGACTTTCATCTCTTTACTTCACCTCGTAATTACCCCAGTGATTGATATTGTCAACACGATCGTCCTCCATTCCCACACGTTCGTTCCTGCCTCGTGTTCCTAGGGTGATTTACCTCCATCGTCCTGTATCGAGCCCACAGTATCTCACCGTCTTCGGCAGGTTCGAAACAAATCAGGCCTTTGTTGAAGCCCAAATCGTTCTTCTTGAGCGAACCCGTCTGCAGCTGGTGTGGCTGAAACATCCAGATTGATTTGATGGGCGCAGGGTTTTAAAACGGTGGCCTAACCAGGTCACTAACCGCTTTCTTCGGGCTGCCGTTTGAATCGACCGGCTCTCGCGCCTCCGCTGAAGACGCACGCGGGTATTGATTAGCTGCCTGTATTCCATACCTCGCGGATCAATGGCGCTGGTGGCTCGGCTGATCCGCCGTGCTTTGTTTTTGGCGGGTGATCGGGATTAAAGGCGCTTCCTGATGTTGTTTGAGCAGAAGCTTAACACGGAGGGCGGCATCTGTGTTCCAGAAGCTTTTGTGTTGCTCGCTGATAAATTGTCTCGTTCTGCCGCTGTGTTTAGACTCTGTGACTCGCGGGGACACTCGCAGGGATGCAAATACATGCACCTTTATTTAACCCCCCCCTCAAGCCAAACCCCTAACCCCCTTTTCTACTCTTCCGGCTTTGTATTTTTCTATCTTCCTTCTGTCTCGCTGCTTCTGAGACACATGTATGTTTGTAAGTTTTTTTGGTGTTTGGGGAAAACATGAAGAATTGGTGTTCGTCTCGGTGGCCTGATGTGGTTGGTGAAAATAATTCTTGGAGTGTTTTGAACCTAAATTCTATTCAACCAAATACTTGGAGACTTTTACTCAAGTCTTGGGATTGGGAGTGTTTTTTACGTATGCATACTTTTGCTCAAGTGTGGTTTTCAGGTGCTCCTCACACCTCTGGGTGGCAGTGCAGCTTCACATCGACGCCAGTGAAAGCCAAGCCGTGGATCTCAGCCCAGATGTGATCGACTGGAAAAAAAGCAGCATCTACTCAGAAGCACAGGACGACACAAACCTGGCACGGGCCCCCTGCCCTCCCTCATGCCCACCTGCGAGCCCATCTGCAAAAGATCCCAGCAGTTGTTCTGTTGGCGTGCCAGGATGAATCAACCCGACGGCACAATTCCCTGGTGTGTGTCTCACCTCCGTCCAGCGAGAAGCCACTGATCAGACATCAGCGCAGAAGCCCGTCGCTCCAACTGCCAGCGAAGCTTCAAAGCGGGTGAAGGACCAAACAAGCGTAGAGAAGATGCACAGGCATTGTTCTCTGGTTCAGAGCGAGTTGTGTTTGTTGGGAAATACAACTTTTCTTCTGCATCACATCGTTTGTTTCCAGAGGATTTGTGACTTTAGCATTAATAGTAAGGCATTTTGTTGGAGGTCAACACATTCATAAAGGTTAATGCCTGAAAAAAGGGTTTAACACACACACACACACACACACACACACACATACGGCGAAGCCTTGGTTAGACATTATATTATCTCTGGTAAATCTGAGTGTGCTCCGTGCTTAAATAACCCTTAGTTTTGAAGATAGTAATAGTAATAATACATTTTATTTATGGGCGCCTTTCAGCACACAAGGACACCGTACAAAAACACAAAATAATACATAAACAATGCTCGAAGCTTCACGGAAAACTTGATAGAAAAACAACACAATGGAGATGAAATGGAAAAGTACCATTAAAGATCAACTAATTTGTCTCATATTCATCGTCTGGTGTGCCGTCATCGACTATGGGACACCATGCTATTTAAATATATTATTAAATTGTACTATAATTATGAACGTAGGTTTAAACAACCCAAGGTACTTTTCCTTTCCTTAACCACCCTATGGAAATGCTGGTTAAACGGATCCGGGGGCGTCTCACATTTGGTCACTGCAAGAGAAAGTGCTTTACTCCAGTGCGGATGATTTAACTGGAGGTTGATCAATCTGACCTTGGCCATTTCTGAATTTTAAATCAATAGCCGTGAGGAAGACACTGAAGACGGTGCTAATGAAGAAGCCCGGCGATGGGCAGCGTCTCCACGGCGGAGGAGCAGCTGCCGAAGCTCAGGAACGTGACACGGTCTCGTGGCTCCGGTGCCACTTGACCTTGAGCAAAGGCAGATTTTACGGGTGCGGCTCTGGTTCGCCAGCTGTGATGCCTCTTAAATTCTGTTTCTGAGGGGGAAACGGATCAGGAGCGCCAGAGAAACACGAGCTGTGGTTCCCCAAGCAGAAACCTGGGAAATGTCACCAATGTGAGTTTATTGAATGTGACATTGATTAGCCGAAGGAGCGACGGGAAAAGATGGACTGTGCATTAATTATACAGCTTTATGACATTTAAGATGGCACTGCGTAAAGCCTTTAATTGATAGGATAACATTTTCTTTTTATTTGTGACGGTGGGCTTTCCAAGTCAGGTGCTGATGTGGCGGGATTGTTTGGTCCTTTTGGTTTTGCTGGGATTCATTCGTCTTCTTGCCATTAAAGCAATTCATAATTACTTTGGTCGCAATCGTTCAAGAATTCTAACCTTTCTCAGGATCAGGTTTTTGCGTGTGCTTACACTTACAGAGATAAATTCTGTTAATTCTGGCAAATTGTTCCGTCCTACTCAAAGTTGGTTGCAGTATTCGCAACAACTTCCCGTCAACATTGCTACAAAGAAAAGTTCCCGCTCAGTCTGAAGTTGCGATTCTGCTCGGAACGCCTCACGACCTTCCGTCTGTTCCCGCCGGTAACAAACGACCCGACGCCTCGGAGACCCTGCGCCTGCACCTGCTTAACGTTAACCTGTCTGTCTCCCACCGAGCCAGACTGACAAAGCTGATGCCTCGACTTGGGCTGGGCGGCATCTGTCCGCTCTGGGGTGGGTACGGCCCTCAGGGGGACGACAGACTCGCTTATAAATAACCCTGAAATGAATTAAAACAGATAAAGAGTGGAAGGGGAAGGGGTGACGGGACGGGTGAGGCGGTCAAGAGGGAGCAGGGAGGTGTAATTGAAACATTGCACTGTGGCAGAGTGGCCTTTGGTGTGATTGATACGGTTTTAGATGAGTCCTGTTCGCCGGAGCGCCGGGGATTCACCTGAAGACGGGGAGGAGGAAGAGGACGGTTCATCTGGGTTTTGGCAGAAAATTGGCGCCATCCATCAAGTACCAGATTTAACGGGAGCTGAAAGCGGGCCGCACGACAAAGGATTCTTATTTAAGGCAGTGAACCAGGAAACGTGCGAGGGGCACGGACTGGCGAGGGTCTATCAATCAGCCAGTCAGCTCCTTTATTCAACAAGCGCCCGGGGTTCCGGCTTGTTGGCCTTGCAACACTCTCCCTGAAGAGAGGAGAGCGTGAGCAGAGGCAGGGAGCGCTTCCGTCAGGGCTCGGCCGTGTCCCTGATGAGCTGGAATGCTTCATCATTCTTGAGCGTGGACCTGGAACTGTGGCGTGATGGGATTTACAGCCTGTAGCCTCGTGTCAGCGAGCAGGAGGCCGAGCTCCTGGTGCTCTCGGAGCAGTTACTTGAGCTTAAGGAGAGTTCCCGAAGGCTGGCGGAAGGGCGAAAAACTACGATTGCTTTACGATGGTCAAGTCTTGATTTGGCGATACGGATTTGTTACACAATGCTGTTGTTTTTTCTGCAAAAACTATGGCATTCCTCTTATTAAGCAAAGTTTACAATCATGTAAATAATCCCCAATATCATCGAGTAGATGCTTTTCTAACGTCCTGCTCTTTCAGACCGAATCGGATGTGCCGTTACAATTTTGTATTTTCAATTAATGACATTAAACTACTACCACTGCTATGTTCTGCTGTTGTCTGGCTAAAACGTGGATTCTAATCTGGAATTGTCCAATCATCTTCTAGAAGAGGGGTTCTTAACCTTTTTGACCTCAGGGCCCAAATTTTTCAGATCGAAGTGGTCCGCGGCTCATTATAACAAATGTTATTTCAGCCAATCCAAATCATGATTTAGGTTGTTGTTTGCGTTAATATTGATTTTGTTACTTTGTTGATTGTTTCCTTTGCTGCTGGTGCGGATTTGCCAAACAGAATTCCATGACAATGACATGAGAGCTCTCTAAGTCAAGTCTCTCAGTCTATAATGCACACAGAGCTTATTTTGTTAACTCTATGGCTTTCCAACAAGTTTTGAATGTTTGGGATCTAGATGTCGCCGTAATTTCGAAGGCATAGCACACACGCAACACACTGTGTCCCCTAGTGGTGGGGAGCTGCATTGTGGTTCTGCGGCCCAAAGTCACAGAGGTGATGTTTTTCTGCGGCACACTAGGTGGAGAATCAAAAAGCCCAAAAGGTTAAGAATCACTGTTCTAGGAGACCTGTTGTAACTGGAAGGTTCTACGGGAGGAATTATGGGCAACTCTGCAAACTCTTTCCCTCAGTGAGCAAAGACTCAAGTCCTTTGGTCGAGTCTTTGATGTCATGTTTGTCTGTTGTGTGGATGTTTGAGTCGAGTGTTTCTCAAGGTTTCAAGCCGTTGATGATCAATGCTGGTTAGTGTTGCTTCTATGAACCGCCAATCAAGAACGAGTCCCATTATTACTGCCTCTGTTACTATTTATCTACTTTAGCTTTGTTCTTCACAGGCAGATTGAAACGTTTCCATCCCGATTGGACGCATTCCTGATGAGGACCTCAGGTTTGTGCGTGTCCTTCGCTGAAGGAGTTTGCTCTTATCTCCTGAGGCGCGCACACACTGGTGGAGACGCGGGGGCCTGTGATTGGTTTTGGCGACACTGGGGAATAATGCATCGCATTCACAGATAAAGTTGCAGTTCCCAGTAAGGAATATTACTGACTGAGGAGATAACAGCCGCGCGATTTGTCTAGTGTCGCGGCTTCACCGTTAACACCCATAAATAAATAAACAAAGTGATCCGAGATATCCCATTCAGAGTGTGTGTGTGTGTGTGTGTGCATGCACAGTGTGTAAATGGCCCAATATACGAGTCAGACAGTGAAATTCAATACCTTCCCCTCAAACAGCAAACAGTATTTTTTATATTAAGGCGTGAGCAGCAAAGCCGGTGGATCGATACCACAATACCTCCGACACGCCGAGCGACAACAGCAGCAGGAAATAATGAAGCGCGCTTGGCACATCAGCAGCCGTGTCTGTTCTCTCTAATTAATTTCCTCAGAAATCCAGACAGAGTGTGCCAGGCTTTTATTTCCATGCCCGGCACAAGGAGCTAATGAGTTTCCTACTGAGCGAAGCCGAAGATAACCAGAACACTTGCACACCATTCCAACTTAATGTGCTTCTCAAATGAGTTTCCCATCAGCCCAACTTGTGCCATAATGCTGATTTAATAGCTCTTGAACTTTAGCCGTGGTGAGTGGTGTGGAGGATGACAAATGAAGGTTCCTGGAGTCCAGCAGCGATGGAGAACGTCTGCAAACTCCTCGGACTCGTTTTTGTGAACTTTTTTTGTGAGATTTTTAGCTTGAGTTGACAACACGGATGTAGAACATCGGGACGGTGCGCGCACACACACACACACACACACACAAATGTTGAAAACAAGTTGGTTTAAGACGGTTCTATCTGAGAAAAATTTCTTCATTTCTAATAATGATTCGACTTTGAGTCACTTTTTTGTCACTTTTTGTTTTTTTTTTGTATTTTGCTCATTTTATTGTATTTGTATTATATTATCATAGTTTTTCCTTCCTTTTATTCACATTTTATCTTTATCTATTTATATTTATGTCTATATATATAATCTATTTTAGTGTATTTTATATCTCTTATCTTTTTATTGTATCTTTTTGTCTTATCTCTTTATAAATAAAGGACATATTTCTTTTTTCATGATGACTTTTCCACTAATTCCCACAGTGACTTTGCGTTAGTCTCGAACTAAGAAAAAGCTCTATATAAATAAACTTGAATTTAAACTTGAACATGTTGTACCATGTATACTGTGTATATGACAATGAAAATTTGAATTTGATTTAGAAAATTTGAGCATGTCACACTGTCCATAAGTCGCATTCTACCCAAACATGAACTAGTCACTGGATTCTCACAGCAAGAACCTGTTTGAGGTCTTTCTGTGTGGAATGTTGTCCTTGTGTTTACGTGGGTTTCCTCTAGATCTCCGCTTTCCCTTGTCATTAAAAAACGTGGAAAGAAAAGAGTTTGGAAAATGTGTCCATGGGTGTAAGTGAGAGTGTGGTTGTGTGTGTGTGTGTGTGTGTGTCGTGCTCTGTGTCTTCAAGTCCCCATGCCCCAGAAATGGAAAAAACAGAAAATGTAACAGCTTTGAGTGAGAAAAGTTCTATATAAATGAACAAACTTGGACTTAGAAAATGGATGGTAAAGGTCAAACCAACCGAGATATGAAATGCGAGACAGCATCTAGAAACTTCCATGTCTTCTCAAACCATCTCAGAAATGCTCTCTGCTGAGTTGGTGGAGCAGATAATGATGGGACGTGTTCTCTCTCCAGCAGACGTCTGGCCTGGAAGCCACTCTGGGTCCATGGAGTAGATGGGGAGGTCTGTCCGTCTCTGCTCAGTCTGCTGCCCCGTAACCTCACCACAGATCAGCGGCAAGAGATGGATGTCTCCTCAAGCTTTTTCTCCATCTTGTTTACTTCAGCCCAGACAAAATCAGCAGGACAGACTGTCCAGCGTGAGCTTCATTGAGTGGAGGGAACCATCTGAAGCAGACGGACACAACGCCGCGGAGCCTCCATTAATCAGGAGCTCCATCCCTGCCAGAAAACCATTAAACATCTGCTCACATTCTGATGAATCTCGCATCTCCAGGTCCAGGTGCCACTTTAGTCCCTGCTGGTCAGTGTCAACTTCACGTCATCGAGTTAAAACCAAGTACTTCTCCCGTTCGCCTGAAAGATGCTTCCGCTCTGTTGCTAGCCAGACCGCAGACACTCTCGGGCCCTTTAGACGAGAACTTTATGGTCCTGAGACATCTAACAATCTTCTCATCAGCACCATCTCACAGATGCCACGGATTTGGCTCAACAAAACGGTGAAAATTATCAAGGACTTTTGTACACCATTGTGCATATTAACCCTGCGATTTTGACTGTTTGTGGTTGAAATCTTTCTAAAGCTTGCAAAATGTTTAGAACAATGTTTGCCATGATAGGGTTGACTTATTTGACCAATAATATTCACTAATTACTTGTTTGTCTGACCTCTGATTGGATAATTAATGGAGTACCATGTCATAATCCCATTACTGGGACATTACTCTGTTGGATTGGCCTGGTAATTCACCGGACTTAAACCCGATTGAGAATGTATGGTCAATCATCAAGATTCGTCTGCGTGAGAAAGACTGCACGACGAAAAAAAGCCCTAATTTCTGCTTGAATTGAGACCTGGTACATGGAGCCCTCAATCATAAACAATTGCCAAAATCTGATCGATTTGATGCCAAAACGCATCACTGAGGTGTTGAAGAACAAGGGAGGACATACGTCTTACTAAAAATTTAATTTTTAATCATCTGCGTTGTCAATAAATGTAAATAATCGATTTTATGGCAAAATAACTGGGTGGTGCAAATAATTTGGGTGTACGGTCAATTTTATTTATATAGCACTTAAACTTCTTAGTTTGAGACCAATGCAAAGTCGCTATGAGAATTAGCGAAAAAAACAATAAAAAAGTTTCATTTGCCTCATTATCACTTTGCACCAGTTTCATTGACTCAGTCAGGTGGTTTGCAACCAATTCCATCCATCCATTTTCTCAGCCTCTTTTTCGTTTCTGGGTCACAGGGACGTGGTGGGCAGACCAATCATTTCTGTTAGTGGTTATGTGGGGCGTGGCACACGTAGGGTGTGGCTTGGTCAGCATTCCTGCTAAATTATCTGCAAGAACAAACATCATGGGTTCAAGCTGGGGCGGGGCACACGTCAACCAATGAGAGTTTGAGGCGGGGCCTGGATCACATATCATAACGTAGCAGCAACAGTGCACTTTAAAATCACTATGTGCGTATGATTAGTCCCATAATCTCCAGAACTAAAACAAACGTAGTAGATCATCCATTCAGACGGATTATTTTCTGCCTAGGCGAAGCATCATCTGAGTTAAAGAGGCTGGAGGCAGAAGCGTCTTGGCAGAACCCGAGACTTTTCCAGGCCGTCTTCCGTCCCAGCGCGCCAATGAAAGTCTGCCGCATGTTTAATGAGAGTTCTGTGCTGATCGGAGCACAAATGAGCCGTGGGAAGTTTGATGTGCCAATCAGAAGCCTCGCTACGTCATTATCTGAAATCTAGCATGAAAGCCTCGGTAACTCTGAGGCCGCGATGAGTTTCCGAGAAGCGCTGCTCGTTAATGTCACGTCGGTCGGCTTCAGAAGTGATGCAGTGTGCTGGACGGCCCGTCTCCAGATAACCTTCTCCGCTCGCGCTGGATATGCAGATCAGACCCGTCGCCAGAATCAGGAGTTTGTGATTTGCAAATGTACCTAAAAAAAGGTCAGAATGATCCTGAGAAAGTGTGTGGATTACGGCGTCTGTAGTAATTAGCGGCGTTTCGGAGCGACTGCGGGAGAAAACCAGGACGCTTCCGCCGCTCCAATTAAAAGTTCACATGAAACTCTGATCCGCGCTGTGGCTGAGGAAGAGGAGGACGACAGCAGGCGGGGGAGCGGCGGCGCATTTGCATTTGTGCTAAATATACGAGTGTGTGTGTCTCTGCTCGCCTTGTTCTCGCTGCCGCTTCGCCAGGCTGATGCTAATGCCTCAGACAGCTGCTTTTGTTCCTTCCACACGCTAGGTCTTTATTTCCGGGAGGTTTTCTCAATTTCCGCAGTTTTGACTGACAACTCTAACCCTAATCATAACCCTAACCCTAACTCCTAACCCTAACCCTAATCCTACCACCTAACCCTAACTCCTACCCTTAACTCCTAATCATAACCCTAACTCTAACTCCTAATCCTAACACCTAAACCCTAATCCTAACACCTAACCCTAACTCTAACCCCTAACTCCTAATCCTAACACCTAACCCCTAACTCCTAACTCCTAACCCTAATCCTAACACCTAACCCCTAACTCCTAACTCCTAATCCTAACACCTAACCCTAACTCCTAACCCTAATCCTAACACTTTACCCTGACTCTTAACCTTAACTCTAACCCCTAACTCCTAATCCTAACACCTAACCCCTAATCCTAACCCTAACTCCTAACTCTAACCCCTAACCCCTATTAGGGGGTTAGGGCTAACCCTAACTCCCAACCCCTAATCCTAAACCTAACTATCCAGTGAAGTGACACACACACACACACCCGGAGC
Source organism: Paedocypris micromegethes (assembly GCA_028031935.1). Classification (NCBI taxonomy): domain Eukaryota; kingdom Metazoa; phylum Chordata; class Actinopteri; order Cypriniformes; genus Paedocypris; species Paedocypris micromegethes. The sequence continues at coordinate 27,314,268 of CM051496.1, forward strand.
AGTGGGCAGCATAAATCCTGGAGATGGGCGCATGTGGGAATCCATGTCAGCCAGTTTTAGAACCCACCGCAGATGGTATTCGAACTTGCTACGCTTGGATGGCAGGACTACTTATCGCATATCGCATAAATTATGATTTATCCCTAACTCTAACCCTAAACCCTAACTCTAACCCTAAACCCTAACCCTAAACCCTAACTCTAACCCTAACCCTAAACCCTAACTCTAGCCCCTAATCCTACCCTAACCCCTAATTCCTAACCCTTATCCTAGCAGGATAAAGTGGGTAAACACACCCACAGCAGCCCAATATACCACGATCAGATGTAAAATAGATATAAAATATAACCTGATGTGATCATGACTAAGATTGGCGGCGCCTGTGAGTGGGCGGAGTCAGAGAATATCGAAGAGACGGCGAGGAGTGAGATATTTCAGAAAGCGTAACGTCGTCTACGTCACAGATCTTATCTCAAAACCGATCCGCTAAATCAAACGTAATCGGGCGTGTTACAGTGGCGTGTGTGTGTGTTGACTTATGTGTAAAGACGCACAGGTTTTGACACACAACTAGATCAGATTCTGAATCTCTTGCGCTTGATCCGTGTGGAAAATTATTCAGCACGTTTAGCGTCGTCTTCAGCGTGAAACAAGAATCGCGACTTGATCTGCAACCTCTTTTTCACAAGTCGAGCCACAACCAATTTATTCATGAGCCGCTGTGACAGATGAAAACATCAGAGGTGTGTGCGAGGAGAAGAGGAGGAGGAGGAGGAGGAGGAGGAGAGGAAGGTGTGAGGCAGAAGTGAAACTTTATCTGGAATGAAACACACATGCAGTTAAAACAAGGACACGAACAATTAGGCGTTAACAATTCAATACGTTAAAATATAAACTGTCCATTTTTGTATCTCTTCTTTAATCTTCAGTCTATCTCTCTGATGAACAGTCACGTCAAGTTTGATTTGTTCAAGTTTATTTGTGTAGCTTTTCTCAGTCTCGGACCAACCATTGTTCATCGGAGTTAAGATTATGGCTGTGACCAGTGAGCTACAATTTCAACATTTTTTCTTTTTTTAACTGACTCTTTTTCTCTACTTGTTCAACACAGATAACTAATGGACATTTTTCTTCCTTAAGATGCGATTTACATATCGACTTTGCCTTGGTCTCGAACTAAAAAAGCGTGATATAAAAAAACTTCAACTTGAACTAAGGGAGAACCTGACTCTCTGATGCCGGTCTCCTCTGGTATGCTAACATGCTAACAAGCAAACTCATCTCCATCCTGGTGAGATTTGAGGCAAAACTACAACCAAGAAACTACTCACAGATCAACAAATCTCTCATCGGACGCTCTTCTGTCTTCTGAAGGCTTCCTTCCACATCCTTCCGCTCCGGCCGGAATGACCTCGGCCCGTCTCTTAATCCTGCAGTGACGTAGACGGCCAACACTTACTGATCCTTCATGTAAACAGCCCTGAAAGCTGCGGAATACTGAACTGAAAATAAAGATAATATATTCCAGTGTAGCATACCCCCGAATGGATGGTCAAGATTGCACAAAGTGGGTTTTGTTCGTTAATTTAAAAACAAAAATGAACCACCGTAAGAGCCAAAATAAACGGAAATACAACATTTACATAACAGAAACATGACAATTAACATACACAAAACCACAAATAATATCTACTAACCTTCCACTTCGGAGGGCGCTAAATGTGTTTTATCAACTTTTATTAACTTTACCTTGAACAACGATTACAATGCGTTTGTTTCCTTGTTTACTCTGTTCCTTTCTCCTTCAGGCAGCACAACATAACGCGAGTGACGTGGGTTTTTTCAAAATAAAAGTTTCCCAAAACAAACCGCTATGTTCAGAACCCAAAACTTTGGATATAACCGACACATTTTCCATGTTCCTTGAAGACTCTCCCAACGGAATTTTTCTAAGTCATTTCGAATGAAAGTGTGTAAGACGTTTACAGCTCTACCAGATGTCAATAGTGGCGGTGATTGAGGCAACAAAAGCTCTTTTACGAGAAAGTCGTGACTTCAAGTACCTGGAGATTTAACGACTACATTTTTCAGACCTAAGTTGATTGTGATGAGAGCAGCAGATCACGAGCTGAAGAACGTTGTGTTTCCTGTGCGCTTGTTATGCAGATGTGACCTTGAACGTATAAAGACGGACTTGCGAATCCAGTCCACGCGCGCGGTCCGGCGGAACGGCGAAAAAAGGTCAGTGCGGAGTGAAGTAAATAAATCTAATTGCGTGAAGGTTAATGGTGGCAGCGGTGGGATGGATTCGGTGTCAGAGGTGCCTGACGGGTGATTTGACTCCGGGTGGAAGCGCCACAGATTCCGCGCCTTTTGTTTGCCCAATTTTTCTCATTAACACGTTAAATCGGTTCACGGCAGATGTAGTGTTTACCGCCGACAGAACCCTGCTTGTCTCCTGTCAGGAGGACACATACGTTTAGTAACTCGCAGCGGTGCAAAATACTTGAGTAAATGGATTTTGTAACTTTACTTGAGTATTTTTAGGGATACTTTGTACTTGTTCTGACATTTTGATACATGGAAATGTTACATTTCATTTATATATTAGGAAATTAAACCTCATTAAAATAGAGTTTCCTCATAAATACTTGAGTAAATTGACTTTGTAACTTTACTTAAGTGTTTTGAGGAATGCTTTGTACTTGTACTGAGTTTTGAGTTTGACCAAGACTGACTTTTATTTTTTTTAATCAATTTTGTTCTGACATTTTGATACATGGAGATGTTACATTTCATTTATATATTAGGAAATGAAACCTCATTAAAATGGAGTTTCCTCATAAATACTTGAGTAAAAGGACTTTGTAACTTTACTTAAGTGTTTTTAGGAATACCTTTTACTTGTACTGAGTTTTGAGTTTGACCAAGACTGACTTTAAATTTTTTTTAAATCAATTTTGTTCCTGACATTTTGATACATGGTGTGATGACCGTGTGCAAGTCTCCCGAGCCGGCGCGCGTCATTAAAATAGAGTTTCCTCATAAATACTTGAGTAAATGAACTTTGTAACTTTACTTGAGTATTTTAGGGATTCTTTGTACTTTTACTGAGTTTTGTGTTTGACCAAGACTGACTTTTATTTTTTTTAATCAATTTTAATCAGTTTGTAATCAAATTTTAATCAAGGCATTTTGATACATGGAGATGTTACATTTCATTTATATATTAGGAAATGAAACCTAACTAATATAGAGTTTCTTGCTTTTCCACATTTATAATTTATTTTTTAGCCTAAATTCGGCACAAGTAAATTAGTTTATTCTCGGCACAAATTCATGTCGTAATACCAACGGCACTTGCAGCTAAAAAGCAAATATTTCCCTTTCTGCTCGGACACAATCCCCTTTACACGGTCCCCGACACCTGAACCGCTGCAGCTCCTGCTCCGCCTGCCATTTGTCACAAAGTCATTATAGAATTATTGATCAGCGAACAATTAACCCCCCCCCCATCATTCCACAGTCAGACACGCAACAGAAGCTCTGAAGTAACTGGTTCAGTCCGGGTGGGATTCTTGCTGGGATTGGGACGTTGTGACCCTTAGCATAAAACGTTTTTTTTTTTTTTTTTTTCAATTCAACATGATAGTTCTAAAAAAATAAATATAAAGAAAAATAAAATGATTATTTTAGGCGTATGTCCAGAGATACAATATGGGTTAAAATGTCAATGGCAAAAATGTACCAAGTGACAATCAAACAGCCCATCAGACTTGAAAATTTGAGTAAAAATGTAAGAAAAAATCAAAAGAACGGCTCTCCTAGTGGTCACTGCAGTGAATAAGCAATGAAGCAGTTAATTGCTGCCACCAGGTGATACAATCATGTATTACAAGTGTGTTCGTGAATTCATCACGTTTTTTTGTAGAGAAATGTAATTGAAGTCCCTGTGAACTGACAATGAACAAAATGTATCACATGTGATACAATAAGGATTAAAGGACAGCATTTGTATCATTGATTAGTTCAATAACAACCAGAGATTATTCATTTAATTTCAAAAATCTTTACGACGATTTCTTGACTCCGGTAGAAAAGATGATGAGGATGAAAGCTTGAAAAACACAATCTAAAAGTGTTAATTTATTATTATTTTATTGCTATTTATTGTTAATTTATTGATTAATAGTAAAAGTCCCATCATAAAAGATGTATTTTGTGGACGTAATCTCTCCTCTCGGCAGCTTCCGCTCCTCATTCGCGCCGAGCCCGGACACGTCAAGCGCGTTAACGTGTTTATATTCAGCGTGTATCCCGTGTCTTGTGTGTTGGGCAGAATCAATACGTTCATATTCATCGCCGGAGCCGCGTGACGAGAGACCTTATCGCAATAATACAATATCCCGCCGCGCCGCCGCTAACAAACAGATCTCCACCGCCGCCACCTGATAAATGAGAAATTTTTCAATATCCAGGAAGCTGATTACCAATTTACCGCTGTCAGCTTCCATCTCTGCACCAATCAGGAGGCTCTCTCAATGCATATGTCGTGCGGGGGAATATTGGAGATGTGCTCAGCTAATGTAACGTGCTGTGATTTTAAGGCTTGTGATTAAGACGACGTGGTGTACGACACCCTAAACGCGGCGCTTGGAGATTGCGAGCCTCAAATTAGAAGTGCTGGAGGATCGGAGGCGACGCGTTTTGATGGACCTTGGCGCTTTATTAGGAGGAGCGATGGAAATGTGACAGCGAGAGCGGCTGGTCTGCGCGGAAATGACACGCCCGTAAATGATCAGGCCGCGTGTTGTAATGTGAAACGGTGTCGCACTCCACGTTTCCCCAAAAATAGGACCTATTCTATAAGAGTTTGCAGTAATTTTAGTGTTAATAATGATAATAATGTTAATGTTTTTCTTTTGAGAATGAGTGAGACGTGAAAAACTGGAGAGTGAGAGTGAAGAGAGGGGGAGACGTGAAGAACAAGAGAATGAGAGTGAAGAGAGAGTGATGAAAAGGTGAGTGAGAGAGAAGAGAGTGAGACGTGAAGAAAAAGTGCGGCGTGATTAACAGGAGAGTGAGAGTGAAGAGAGAGACGTGAAGAACAGGAGAGTGAGAGTGAAGAGAGAATGCGATTTGAAGAACAAGAGAGTGAGAGTGAAGAACAGGAGAGTGAGTAAGAAGGAAGAGAGATGTAAAAAACAGGAGAGTGAAAGTGAAGAACAGGAGAGTGAGAGTGAAGAGAGAATGAGATGGGAAAAACGGGAAAGTGAGAGTGAAGAGAGAGTGAGAGGTGAAGAACAGAAGAGTGAGAGTGAGGAACAAGAAAGTGTGAGTGATGAACAGGAGAGTGAGGAACAAGAGAGTGAGAGAGTGTAGAGAGAGTGAGACGGGAAGAACACGTGAGTGAGAGTGAAAAACAGGAGAGTGAGAGTGAAGAGAGAGTGAGACGTGAAGAACAGGAGAGTAAGAGAGTGAAGAGAGAGTGAGACGTGAAGAACAGGAGAGTGAGAGTAAAGAACAGGAGAGTAAGAGAGTGAAGAGAGAGTGAGACATGAAGAACAGGAGAGTGAGAGTAAAGAACAGGAGAGTGAGAGTGAAAAACAGGAGAGTGAGAGTGAAGAGAGAGTGAGACGTGAAGAACATGAGAGTGAGAGTAAAGAACAGGAGAGTAAGAGAGTGAAGAGAGAGTGAGACGGGATGAACATGTGAGTGAGAGTGAAGAACAGGAGAGTGAGAGTGAAGATCAGGAGAGTGAGAGAGTGAGACGGGAAGAACACGTGAGTAAGAGTGAAGAACTGGAGAGTAAGAGTGAAGAGAGAATGAAGAACAGGAGAGTGAGAGTGAAGAGAGAGTGAGATGTAATATTACAAACAATGAAGTGAATTGTTTCTGCATTTAAGAAACCACGTTTTTTGTGTTTTTTTGCGTTTCTCTTATAATGAACCCGAGGTTTGAAAACAAGCGTTGAAACGGTGGAGTTTCGTAGAAGATAAAGCTCCTGAGGTTCTAGCGTTTTCTCAGATCCTCGTCTCCATCAGCACGGCCGATTCACTCTTCATATCAGAAGTCGCATTCAGTGCCACTACAACTTTCTTTTCAATTGTTCGGATGCCACTGTCAAACCCGCAGACGTGATGCGTAATAACGTCATATGAGAGTTGGCGTCTTCCCAGACAAATGCAGAACCAAAGAACCCGCGCCAGCTCTTCATTTCACCGCGTAAACTGAACCAATGAGGCGAATCATGATCAGCAACATCACCGACGAGTATATATGAGCAAATACACAGTTTACTGCTCCGTACTAAAGTGAACGAATGTGACAAGATCAGGTTAATGTTCCGCTCACCTGTAGGTCAAAGGTCAAACTATTCAGCCTTCTCAAGATTTTAGGGTGAGAAATGTGGGCGTGGCTTGCACAACATAAAACGTCTCATTTCAGTTATTTGCTAGTTCATTACATGTATACACGCTTTATATGCAAAAAAGCTCAGTTTAAAAAGCTCTTTCTCTGGGAAAACGTGGAGTTTATTGAGTTTGGAAGTCACTTTTTGGACAGAAATGTGGTCTAAATGTTCAAATGCAAAAAGATTTTCTACAGTGAAACTCCATTAATAAGGAATTTTTTGTTTCAGAACCAAAATTGTATGAAATTAAAAATCAATTTAATGAACCTATATGTCTCAATACAAATTTTGTGCCTCTTTATTGGAACAAAATAGCACCGTCCTTCCACAATTCAAAGCAATTTCTGCCATTAGGAATGAAAGGTGTATTTTTTGCGGTTGCTATGGCAACACGGTTGAAAATACAGAATGGCAGTCATTGGCTTTTATGCTCAGGATGGCCAGCTTGAATTTTTCAGCAAATTCGATAAGCCTGTGAAAAACTAATTTCTGGGTTCTCATTCAAAATTGTGCGATTAGGTGCGATTTAAAAATTTCCTTCACTTTTGGATTTACAACGCATGGGCCTACATTTCAACATCAAGACTTTGATCGTGTCTGATGTGGCATGTGTCAATGAGAGCAGTTTTAAGATTTGTGTTCAAAATCGCAGAATTTTCATGAGTGGGACTTTGAGCCAAGATGGCCGACTTCATGTTGGTTTGGCGGAGTCGACCTGATAGATTTTTTTGCTTGTCTCGACATGGTGAATACGTGAATCGGTTTTCGTGAGTCTGCGATGAAAAAAGTGCCTTTTTAGCTCCCATAGGCTCAATGTATTTTAAATTTCAAGGGGGCGCTATTGAGTAATCGGTTTTTGGTCAGTCAAAAAACCTTTATTTTTTTTAAGTTACACATTTTTCTGAATTTTGGGTCAAAAAAAATAATGTGACTTGACGTGTTCAAGGAGGGCAATTTGGCCAGTTTTTTTTGGCTAAGAACGAATAATAATAGTCACTCACCTTTGGTAAGACGAGTGCCTAAATATAAACATGAATAAACTAAAATTAACAAAGAGCAACACAAATACATAAAAAAACTTTACCTTTAAAAAAATGTCCAGATATTTAACTATTACAAGAAGTTGCGCTAAGTTTTGACGAGCAAAACGTTTGAAAACTTAAACGTATTTTGACACGTAAAACGTAGATAAGAAGTTCACTAATGAGTAGAGTTTATCAGTCGTGATGCGCCGGGCTGTTTCCACCATGTGCTTTTATGAATCGTCTAGTTGAATCCGATTGGACGGCGTGACTGAGACTGAAATCGGAGGCTGTTTGAAGAAGCTTTTTATTTGAAGTGTCTGTATCTGCCAAAGTTTCTTATCTCTGTTGTTTTCCCGAAGCTGTTTATCTGTTTTTCCTCTTATCGTCACAAACACCCACACAAATATTAAAAGGCCGTTCGGGTTAATGAAGCCATAAATAATTAAATCCAGTACAATTGTTCAGTGCACCGATCAGATGTCAGCATGGGAAGAAAGGAAAAACGGACTCAGTGACACGGGAAATGTTTTTTTTCAAAAGTTGTCTCTACTTTTATAATGCTAAGAAGCAAACAAACCTTTTGCTCTGTTTTTATTGACAGCTCACATCTCCATAAATCTTCACACTTCCTCAAGTCGCCAACGGAGGGCAGCGTGTCCCATTAAACCACCAGTGTCCACCGAAGTAGAGGAAGAAGGTTGGTTCTATTAAACATTATAATGCCTTCTTATCTTCAGAAGTGTAAAGAGTAGCAGACAGCCATACTTGAGCAAAAGTAAGTGCAGATAATTATTGTAAAAATCACTCCATTACAAGTAACAAGTCACCAATTTCAAAAAGACTTGAGTCAAAGTAGCAAAGTATCCAATTTTAAAAGAACTTGAGTATTTCACTCGCACTGAATTTAGGCAAAAAAGCCCACCAACTAATGTGTAAACAAACTCTATTCATGAGGTTTTGTTTTCTAATACAGAAACGAAATGTACCACCTCATAGTTTTAAATGTGGTGGAACAAAGTGGATAAAAAGAACAAAAACTCAGTCTCAGTCAAACTGAAGTGTGTAAAGAAAAAAAAATTGTAAAAACAAATTCAGTTTAGTAAATTATACATGATGTAATAAAATGACTAATATAGGTTCACACGCCTCTAATTCACGTTATTAAGCTGATAAACAGTTTCCAGTACCTTCAGCATTATGCAGATGGCGTTATCACCTCGATCCCCCAAGAAATTAACCGCGGTAGAAACTTGCAAATCCCAACGTAAACTTGCAAAATCCCAATGTAACAAGTAACAATAACTGTTCTTTCAAATGTAGTGGGGTACAGATACTAAGTTACAAATGTAGTGGAGTAAAGAGTACAGATACTCAATCATAAATGTAGTGGAGTAAAGAGTACAGATACTCAATCACAAATGTAGTGGAGTAAAGAGTACAGATACTCAATCACAAATGTAGTGGAGTAAAGAGTACAGATACTACTCAATCACAAATGTAGTGGAGTAACGAGTACAGATACTCAATCACAAATGTAGTGGAGTAAAGAGTACAGATACTAAATCACAAGTGTAGTGGAGTAACGAGTACAGATACTCAATCAGAAATGTAGTGGAGTAAAGAGTACAGATACTCAATCACAAGTGTAGTGGAGTAACGAGTACAGATACTAAATCACAAGTGTAGTGGAGTAAAGAGTACAGATACTCAATCACAAATGTAGTGGAGTAAAGAGTACAGATACTCAATCACAAATGTAGTGGAGTAAAGAGTACAGATACTCAATCGCAAGTGTAGTGGAGAAACGAGTACAGATACTCAATCACAAATGTAGTGGAGTAACGAGTACAGATACTCAATCACAAATGTAGTGGAGTAACGAGTACAGATACTCAATCACAAATGTAGTGGAGTAAAGAGTACAGATACTCAATCACAAATGTAGTGGAGTAAAGAGTACAGATACTAAATCACAAGTGTAGTGGAGTAACGAGTACAGATACTCAATCAGAAATGTAGTGGAGTAAAGAGTACAGATACTCAATCAGAAATGTAGTGGAGTAAAGAGTACAGATACTCAATCACAAGTGTAGTGGAGTAACGAGTACAGATACTCAATCACAAATGTAGTGGAGTAAAGAGTACAGATACTCAATCACAAATGTAGTGGAGTAAAGAGTACAGATACTAAATCACAAGTGTAGTGGAGTAAAGAGTACAGATACTAATCACAAATGTAGTGGAGTAAAGAGTACAGATACTCAATCACAAATGTAGTGGAGTAACAAATAAAGTTGCTTTTATTTTTGACACTCGGCACAAGTACAAAGTATCCAAAAACATACTCAAGTAAAGTAACCAAGTCCTACATTTACTCAAGTACTCTACACCTCTGATTATCTTATTATCACTGTGGCTTTTATGTATTACTCTGTGTCTGTTTGTGTTTTTTCAGCAACTGATCTTTGAATTCAGAGTTGCCGGATGTTGATTCCCAATTTGACTGAATATCGACGTTTCGCATCTCAAAGGTCCGACAAGCAGAAGATCGTCCCTGTTCTCCATGTTTCAGCCGGAATTCTTTAAAGTAAATGCCAAGCCCCCTAAAAGAGACCGCCGTGTGTACGCAATCAATAGTTTAAGACTCCAAAGGTCGTAACCGGGCATCGGGCGCTTTGATTTGTGCTTGAGCTGGAAGGTCAGACGCTTCCGGGCTGGTTCTGGGGTCCGAGGGGGGGGCGGGGCGGGGGGGGGAGGGGGGGGCGGGGCGGGTGAGGGTTGGCAGTAAAAAGTTTTCAGAGCCTCGTCCCTCTTCAATCTGCATGTTTAATGAGGCTGAGCGGGAGTTAATGGCGGGTGTAATGGCTTCTGACTGGTGGGGCTCTGGACTGGACCCGTGGAGGACCACCGGCACTGGCTGGGCTGGGCTCGGCTGCTGTGAGATAACGTTATCGTCCTCCGTGACCTTTCTCGGCCTTCGGAGACGGACGGGAGAAGGTACTGGAAAGACAACGCCACCCAGAGGTTGTAGGGATGAAGACACGGACCCCCACATGTCCCACTGTTCCGGGTTTGTGTGTGAGTGTGTGCGTGACTGGTCACTATTTCAGAGTGTGTGTGTGTTTGTGTATGAGTGCTTTTTCAATGTAATTACAAGCATTTAACAGGACAGAATAGTTCTAAAAACTTTTTAGAAAAAAAAATAAAAAAAAACATTAGTTTGTATCGACTGAAAAGGAAATGTTACAATATTCAAATTCTGCTCTCACATGGTGACACTTTCAGATGCAGAAAACTCTTGTTTTTTTCTTATTTATTTATTTATTATGTTATATATTATTATCTATGTTTTCTTATTTATTTAAGGCTGTCATGTAAATGTTCGTAATTATTTTAGAGAGTGTGTGTGTGTCTGTGTGTGTGACTGCTTCGTCAAGACAGTCTGTGACTAGGAAAAGCTTTTGAAAAATTTCAAGGAAAAAAAGCCGTAGTTACAATGAAGAACTACAAATGAAATGTAACTAAATTCGAACTCTATTCTCACAACGTGACACTTTTAGATGCAGTTGTCTTGTTTATTTACAAAATAATGCAAAATTTCTTTATTATTTGTGTGTGTGTTTGTGTGTGACTGCTTCCTTAAGACAGTCTGTGACTCACAAAAGGTTTTGAAGGAATTCTTTTAGAAAAACAAAAAAAGGACTAACAATGAAAAGTTCAAGTTTAAGTTCAGGTTTATTTATATGGTGCTTTTCTTCCAGTTCCAGACCAAGGCAAAGAATTAGGATAAAAATAGTCTGTGAAGAAGAAAATGTCCTTCAAAAATTAGGTTTGTGTTCAAAATTGAGGAAAAAAATGTAACAATAATCAAACTCAACTCTCACAATGTGACACTTTCAGAGGCCGAAATTGTGTTGCACTTCTGCTGGTAATAAAGTTAAATTTGATCAACAGTTTCTTGAATATTACTGATAAACATCAAGTTCCTATATCTGTGCTGTGTGTGTGTGTGTGTGTGTGTGTGTGTGTGTGTGTGTGTGTGTGACTGCTTCTTCAAGACAGTCTGAGACTAAGAAAAAGTTTGGAAGAATTTTTTTAGAAAAACAATGAAAAGTTCAAGTTTATTTATATAGCGCTTTTCTTCCAGTTCCAGACCAAGGCAAAGTCGCTATGCAGAATTATATGCAGAATCAGACTTAATAGGAATTAAGTCAGTGAAGAAGAAGAATGTCCTCTATCTATGTGTGTGTGTGTGTGTGTGTGTGTGTGTGTGTGTGTGCTTCTTCAAGACAAATAAAAACAAAAACATATATATATTAAAGTACTAAAAAGTACTTTAGACTAAAAAAGTTGCGTGTACTTTTATATTTGTACCAAAGTAAACAGACATTTTGCTCTGTTTAAAAAAAAAAAAAAACTTTAGTATGTAACGACAAATGTGTGTGTGTGTGTGTGTGTGTGCGGGGTGAAGGTCCGAGCATATGTGAGATGATCCGAGCGTTCCGGTGTGTTTGCGTTTCGGCATCTGCGCTTTATTAAACTCCATCTGCACGAGTCATTCGCCGTCGCTTCTCGTGGTCCAGGATGTGGTTGGCACCAGGCGATTTATTGTCCAACATCTGTGAGTCCTGCTGAGCGTCGCCCGCAATCCAGCGCCAGACACGTTCCCCACTCCGGCTGTAATGGAGCAAACACCAGTGGCCCGGCTGGAGGGTTTGCCATCAGCCCTGGCACAGGCGGGCACAGCCTGGCACGCCCGCTCTCAGGTGACGCTCCTCCATCTGTGCCGTGCAGTGCTGCAGGGGTGTAGGGTACCTGAGTAAATGTACTTGGCTACTTTACTTAAGTATGTTTTTGGCTACTTCGTACTTGCACTGGGTATCAAAAATATAAGCAACTTTTACTCTCTACTCCACTGAATTTGTGATTGAGTAGCAGTACTTTTCACTTCACTACATTTGGACGGACACTTATCGTTACTCGTTACATTGTAATTGTGCGCGACAAGCCGGAATCGATATATACCGCGGTTAATTTCTTGGGCGGACGAGGTGAATATCGCCATCTTTAGGCTGCTGAAGGTAATGGAGGCTATTTGTGAATTAGAAACCACAAGAACGCGAATTAGGGGAAAAATGTGTTTTACAAATGTTATTATATAATATATAACTTTATATAACACATATAATATTTAATTTACTAATCAGATGAATCATTTTATTTTATATCTACTTGCAAATTTAAGTGATTGAGACTGACTTTTTGTTCTTTTTATCTACTTTGTTCTACCAGTTTTCAAACATTGAGGTTAAATTCTGCTTCTGTCTTGGAAAACAACAGTTTGTTTTCACATTTTTTTTTTTGGGCCTATATTGAGCACAAATAAAATGCTTCTTAATACTTAAGTTCTTTTAAAATTGGATACTTTGCTACTTTGACTCAAGTCTTTTTGAAATCGGTGACTTGTTACTTGTATTGGAGTAATTTTTACAGTAAGTATCTGTACTTTTACTCAAGTATGGCTGTCCGGTACTCTATACACCTCTAAAGTTTTTTAACACAAATGAACAATGGACATTTTTCTTCTTTAAAGACTGTTTTTCCCTAATTCCGCATAGCGACTTGCCGTTGCTCTGGAACTAAGAAAAGCGCAATATTAATAAACTAGAACTCGAACTTGAATCAGACGAAAAATCAAGAGAATAAAATCAACAGGAGGATATGAACGAGTGCTAAAGTAGCGGAGCAGTTCTGGAGCCGCGGGCGCTGCTGGTGATCAGGTTCTGATGATGCTGTTATCAGCTGGTAATTACCGTCTTTCTGTCAGTGATTCATCGCTCGTCCCACAGTAACACAATCCTGAGAAGCTCCCGGTGGGATCTTCATCTCAATCACCGGACACACAACCTGACTTTCATGAAACGCCAACACGGTGAAACGCCATCGTGTGTTTTCCACCCGAGCAGAATCACAGATCGAGTCGGTTCTCTGGTGAACGAGATTAGAAGAACAAGAAGATCAAAGAAGCTTATTGCTAAATCTTCGTTTAGATCTCACGTTCATTTAAACCAGGGGTGTCAAACATGCGGCCCGCGGGCCGGAACTGGCCCTCAAGGCCATTTGATCAGGCCTGCAGAATAATTTGAAAGTGGATAAAAGTCTTTATTTTTTTATATTTACTGAAAACCTTGGTCTCTACGTCTCCGCTACATCCTCATTAGCCCAAATGTTGTTATCCAAATGGAGAAAAGTAGAATTTGCAAAGACAAATGGACCACGTCATATTTATTTACAGAGATATTTCCAATATTTTTCTATATTTTTAAAGAGGAGGCAATTTACAGTTCATTCAATCTCAATATGTTCATAACGTTCTTGCGCTTCTTTACGCCAAAACAAAGTAAAGACATGATTTTTTGGTTATTTACAGCAGAGTTTGGTATAATTGTAATCCCCTGAAGACCGAGGTGTATGCTGACAAAAGTACTCACACTCATTACTTAAGTCAAAGTAGAAATACTAGGGTTAAAAATACTTCTACAAAAGTAAAAGTATCAGCTCAAACTTTTTACTCAAGTGAAAGTACTGGCAACAGTGCTGGCAAAACTACTTGAGGTAAAAAAGTAAAAGCAGTGGAAAAAATGTCATAGGACTAAATTGTTATATTAAAATGTTATATTTAAATGGACCACAAACAAACCAATAGGGTGTCGGAATGATACATGTTTATACGTCTCGTCCAATCACAATCAAGTTCACCGTAACCGGATGGCGCCATTTATCTGGATGTTTATTTTTTTTAGAACGATGCCAACACGGAAATAAAATGAACCGGAGTGAAACATTTCGTTGTTGACATTTAGTGAGGAGTAGAAAGTACAGATAATTGCATGAAATAGTAAGAAGTAAAAGTCAAAAGTAGGCGGGAAAATAATTATTTCTAATATATTTCTATATTTTTAAATAGGAGGTGATTCATGGAATGTTTTGTAGTTCATTGAATTGCTTCTTTACACCAGAACAGAGGAAAGACATGCTTTTTTGGTTATTTATAGCAGAGTACGGTATCATTTTAACGGTCCGATGACAACACGGAAATAAAACCAACTGGAATGGAACAATTAGTTAGTTTTTAAAATGCGAGGAGTCGAAAGTACAGATAATAGCATGAAAAGGTAAGAAGTAGAAGTCAATTAAATTAAATTTTTTATTTAAATTTATTTTCTTTATTTAAATGTATAATTAAACTGGTGACTGGAACTTTTTATGACGACTTTTTAATACTTCATAATTCATATGGTTTGCGTTTGTTTGTTTGTTTGTTTGTTTATTTGTTTGTTTGTTTATTATGATGTGTGCCGTGCGTTATGTTTGTTTATTTGTTTAGATTTGTTGTTGCTGTTGTGACGTGAAATTTCCCCACCGTGTCGACGTTGTTCGAACCGTTTTAGCGTCTTTGCGTTGGTCTCGGACTAAGAAAAGCGCTATACAAATGAACTTGAACTTGAACTTGTGTGACTAATAAAGGCTTCTTCAATTCAATTCCAATCCAAAAGTGGGCGGGGAAAGAATTACTCAAGTATAAAAAGGGCCAAAATTCTACTTGAGTAAACTGGCAAAGTATTAGTGTGACTTGACACTTTGTGTGTGTGGTGACCCCGCCTGTCCTCACACTGGCTGGGCGTGGCCGGCGTGTCCTGTGGCCCCGTGCTCCCGTCATGTGAAGATGAATGGGGCTCCGTCACAGGGGCCGCTCTTCAGGGGCCCGGGCTCGGCGTGAGGAAAGTGCCAGTCGTTAACGCAGCAGACAGGATGAAAAATGAGTTCATTTACAGGCAAGTCCTGCGAGAAAGGTAACGTCAACCCGCTTCTCTATTGCTCCCTCTATCTCTCCATCTCTCTCTCTCTCTCCAGCGGGGCGGGGGAATTACTCAGCACATTCAGGAGTGCGAGGACAAGCTGGAGCAGACGGAGCTTTACATGGACCAAGTTTTTATGAGAAGAACACATTTTTAGGGGAAGAACTCATTCCAGACTGAAGTTCTAAGCCCGATCTGGGTTTCTGCTTCCCACGTCTGCGTGGGTTTCCTCCAGGTCTTCGGTTTCCAGCCACAGTCCTGATGTATGCAGGAGAATTAGTGTGTGTGTGTGTTCTGCTCTGTGATTGGTTGGTCACCTCTTTAGGGTGTGTCCCAGAGTGGTCACCTCGAAATGGAAGAATGATTCAAGAAATGGTTGGCTGGATGAAGTTGCTTTGCTTTTTGACTATTTAAAAAAACAGACGCGTTTGTTCGTCACATTCATGCAAGCACAAAACAAAAATGATTAAAAAAAAAAAATGAAAAAAAAAAAAAAAAAATTTAAAGATTTATTTTTCTTGAATGTTGCTTTCTGTGAATGGTAGTGTTGATGTGTCTGTGCTACATGCTATTTTTGGGGAATTTATTGAGCTATTACCGTATTTACGCGAATATAAGCACCCTGATTTGTCAGGCACAAAAAAAATATTTTTTTTATTTTATTAAAACTTTTTTTTATTAAAGTTTCTGGTTCAATTACATTAATATTCTCTTAAAAACATACTATTTTGTTCTATTTAGCAAACCTAACTTGTGACTCGTATCATTTTTATATTGCTTCACTTGAATAATAGATAACAAAAAGTCGATTCTAGTGGTCAGGACTTCCCAAGATCCTTTGCTCTCCAGTCAGACTCCGCACATGAGCAGAGCAATTGTTCATAGCAATTGAACAGCAATCAGGCCTGTTTCAAGCTCTTTGTTTATCCGAGGATTAAGGATTATTATCCCCTGAGCAGCGACCCAGCGTTTTGATTGTGTCTGTTCCTTGGATTTTCAGTGTTGATTTTCTCAGATTTTCTCTGTTCAGTGTTGAGGTGTCTCTAATGTTTCTTTATTTCTGTTATTGAGCCAATAAAAGCTTATCCTGTAGCACGTCTGCCTACGCATTATTTAAAACTTAAAATTCAGAAAAAACGGGCATTTATATTTACTCGCATATCTGAAATCAGCAATTATAAACACCTCCTGAGTTTTTGAGTGTCAAAAATTCGAAAAAAAAAAACACAGGTCTTACACTTCCGTAAACCTCTCAGTTAGCTTTACATTAAAGTCACGACTAGTTGAAGCGACGCCGTGCCTTTAAGAGAAACAGGAAGTGTGAGCTCAGTCATTACATATTCATGAACCCCGACCGCACGTCATTTTATCATTCTCTTTTATATGTGCGACTCATTTACAGTCTCTTTGTAGCGTGATCCAGTTTCGTCGGGCCTTTAATCTGCGCCCGTCCCATCACGTCACCACGTGAAGAGCGTCCCACATCCAGCACATCAGCTCTAGTAAGTAAGTAAGTAAGTCAGAGTAAGAGGCTTTTATTGTCATTGTATGTTGTACAACAAAATTTCTTTCGCCAACAATATAAATAAATTAAAAATTAAAATCCAGCATGCAATACAATAAACACAAAAATAAAGAATTGTAAAGGAAAAATAAACAAAACAAAGTAAAAAGTAAGTCTTACTTTTAAATAAAAAGTAAGCTTGAGAGGAACGATCAGGGGAATCCGGCTTTCACTTCATCGATCAGACGGTGAATAACCGGCTCTACAGCGCCTCCTCTGGCTCTCGCCCTCATGACACGTCTGCTGGGCCACGCCTTTTGACCCGTTACGGGACAGTGGCAGGTCAAAGGTCATGCTGCAGTACAGTAGTGTTATTATAATGCAGAGATGCCGCTGTTGTCTTCCTGCTCCAGTGTGAATCAGAAGTGAAACGCCACTAGGGTAAAGTTAAATCTACTGATTATAGCTTACATTTTAAAGATATAAACCTTTGATAAAATGTGAGACTTTGTCTCCCAGGACTGTGAGATTTGACTATTCAAAATAGGCAATAACAATTGTACAAATGTTTTGTATCTCTTTCTCTGTCTCTCTCACATTCACTTTGTCTCTCTCTATATATTTCTCTCTCACTGTCTCTCTCTCTCTCCCTCTTTCTGTCTCTCTCTGTCTCTCTCTCTCTCTCTCTCTCTCTCTC
>CM051496.1:27334894-27355338 GCA_028031935.1 Paedocypris micromegethes
TCTGAGGATTTTGGCCACCGTCTCCAACACCAGAAACCAGTCTCCCATCATCACACCTTCATCAAAGTCTGGCCCGGCCTGATCCCGGAGTTTGCTCCAATCGTCTCCAGCCATTATTCCCGAGTCGCGCGGCACGTACGACAAACACGCAACAAGCGCGGTGACGGAGGAAAAGTCTGTTTCGCTGAGCAGGCGAGATAAGACGGGCAGCCTTTGCTGTGGCTTTATCACGTCGTGGCCCAGACAATAGAATGAATTTCAAAGGAGAAGAAGCAGGGGAGTCGTCCATTCTGCGCACAGTTATCATCCTCGCTCCTTCGCAGCCTCGTTCAAAATGCAAAAGGAAGAGGAGGATGACAATGAGACGGAGGGAGGACGAGCAATGGAGCGTGGAGACGTCTCCTGACCTGGGCTTATGAGAGCAAAGGCAGACGCGAATCAAAACAAAGGGCGCAATGATGCCACCACCATCTTCTGGATGGTCTTCCTATAAGAAAAAGAAGAAAGTCCATTGAGCCTGATAGAGACCCAGGAGAGGGGCCAGATAATGAAAACTCTTATCTGTGGTTCTCCTGGTAGCGGGCCGAGGTGATGAGAAAGACTGGTAAAGGAGGAAGCTTCATAACTCCGGACCCTTCCGTTCCTGTGCCTGCAGGATGATGGGGAGAAGAAAGAGTCTGAGGTGGCAGGAAGGCCCGAGCACATAATTAAAGTCAGCAGGAAGGAAAGGAGGATGAAAACCACAGCTTTTCCCTCAGAAGGGGCGAAGCGGAGCAAATGCACAGCAAAGTCTCGGAACACCCGGTGTTTGTGCACATCTGCAACGCGGCGATTCCTCGAGACAACCTACGTTTCTTCAGGTTCAGGAAACTGTTCTTCAAAATGTGGTTGTGTCATGGTTTCAAATCCTGCTAGAAATTCACGAGTCATGACGGAGACGTTTCTGAACAGAAAGAACAAAAAATGCTGGTGTGTGTGTGTTTGTGTGTGTGTGTGATTACAGTAAATGGTGTTTGTTTGTGTAATGGAGACGTTCTCCTCGACTGGAGTCAAACTGGACATCAGGAAGTTAGTTTTGCTGAGATTGTGACGTGTTGAAGTGAAAGACTCGCACTAGGGCTTATTTTCAGCTCTAGGTCTTTCTGTATCTTTTTTTGGGATGTCGTTATGTCACTTTGATACATCAGAATTGTTTATTTTACAATCCAAATACCCGTATTGACGGAAAAATAGTTCAAGTTCAAGTTCAGTACATTTCACAGTTACAACTGTCTCGGAGAGCATGTGTGAAAAAGTAAAATACGAAGATTGTTGCATTTTATTTATTTGTTCGTTTGGTGTTGAGAAAATGGTTATGACTATGACCAGTGAGCAAGCACATATGCGACAGTGACCAGGTAAAAAAAAATATATAATAAACCTTTTTTCCTTTTTAGACACTCAAAAACTTGTGGGGTGTTTATGTGCGCATATTTCAAATAGGAACGTAAATATAAGCGGCCATTTTCCCACATTTCCAAAGAGGAGGAATCAGGGGAATAAAATGGAAATACAACTTCTTTATACGGTTAGATTTGCATCCTGCGTGTCTTCTTTTTTTTTTTTAAATAAAGGTTCCGTAAGCTGACAAAGAGAAACCTTTTCTTGGCTGAATAACAGAGATGAAGAAGCATTAGTCACGGATTGGCACTTAGGAGTGTATAAACAAATAGTTAGAAATAGCAATAAACTACCGTATTTGCAAAAATAAGCACCTCCCAAAAAATAAAAAAATTATCATTTTTTTTTATTTCTAGCAAAATTACGTTTACGCCAATATAAGCACCCCCTACAAAAAAAAAAATCTTTTAATGTTTTTGTTTTTAATGTTAATTTACAGGAATATAAACACCAAAAAAAAAAAATTAATATTTACATTTATTTTTAATTTCTGGCTAAATAACGTTAATTTACGCAAATATAAGCACCCCCCACAAATAAAAAAATCTAAATAAAAAAATGTTTGTTTTTTTTTTGGCCAAATTACGTTAATTTACGCGAATATAAGCACCCCCTACAAAATAAAAAAATAAATAAATGTTTTGTTCTGGCTTAATTACGTTAATTTTCTCTTCAAATTACAATTTTATTCTTTATTTAACAAACCTAATTTGTATCACCTCAATGTCGTTTTACTTAAAAATAATAAATTCAGCGATCTCCCATAATCCTTCGCTGTACTCAGTGAGGCTCCCAAATTGTACATTTCTCTTTGTTGAGACAAATAAAGGTTTTCTTTTTCTTCTTCTTCCCATGAGCCTTTGCACTCACGGGGTGCTTATATTTTCTTGAACACGATATTTGTCAAACGCCCTCCAAGGCAAATTATAGAACGAGTAGATCCAGAGTCTTCCTCAAGGACACGTTCCTAACCTACAGCATTTCGTTCACAAGTGCCAACATGGTGGCGCTGTCATGTCACGATCATAGTGAATACACACATTCCGTTTCCCTGAAGCCGCGGAGAAGCTGCGGAGCATCGCGGCGGTGAAATGCACTCTGGCATTGATCCGTAATGAAATGCCATTCTGTACTCATCTCCGTCCTTAGACATATTATTCTCCCATATATTGATCGGACATTCATTCTGGCCGGACAGTAAACCTGAGTTATCTGCTGGAGTGGAACCTCTACACACACATCAGCTGGGAATCTGATAATGGGGTCCGGAGTGAGACCATGCGTTTAGTCTTAAAGAGACGCACGACACAAATCTCCACGGCCTTCCAGCTGCCGTATAAATTCACTTAACTAGATCTTGGAAATGGGGATGTATATTTTATTTAAAACACCCTCAACGCTTTCAGTTCCTGCTTATGGAGATGGAGTTTCTGGCTCGGGCTCAGTGCAGATATTTTCTACATATATTTGTCACTTATTTGTTTGTTTGTGTGTGTGTGTGTTTGTCCTTGATAGCACAAACGAAATTTCAGTGTGAATTCCGAAAAATATGGGGACAAAAATCAAACCAACCTGTCACGTGATTGGCCGTCCACTTTTTGTGTTTTGTTGAGAGATTCAGTGTGAAATTAGCCCCGCCCCCACAGCGAAATCTGTTTGTTTTTTTTCTTGTTTGGATTTTTCAAAAGTAGCCTTGACTTAGTAGTTTTAATGAAGTAGATTTTTGAGGTAAAAATTCGACAAATTTCGCTTTTTTATTGAATTTTTTTTTTACATACGTCTTGCTCGTCTCTGATTTATTCCAACAATACAAAGAACTCGTCTGGTTTAGCTGTTACAGAGGCAAATAAAAATAAATTGTACAAAACCAAAAAAAAGAGTTTTTGAGAGTAGATTTATGAGGTAAAAATGCAACTTAATTAACTTAAAAATGTTTTTTTTTGTGCAGTTACAGATACTAATCATTCAAATGCACTAAAATATACAAAAAAATACTTTACAACTAATAATAATAATAATAATAATAATAATAATTCATGCACACGCACACCAATTGCCCGGTCAAACACACCTTCGACCAATACAATTTTGGGGCGGAGCCTAGAGCACATTTCACAAAACTGGATCCTCCCCTAAACAATACTCTCCTCTGAGGATTTTTGTATCAAAACGTGTTTCTTTTTTGGAGGAAAAACTTCCATCCATCCGCCATCGAGATGAACGAGCGAGCGCTCATTAACTGTAAACTCTTAATCGCTTACTTTTCTCTCGTGATTGATTATCCGCGCGCTAAAACGAATCACCGCGGCTTGACTTGTCTGTGGTCGTTAATGCGATCGCATTGATTGGTGATTTGGAGAGTGTTGTTGGGTCACGTCCTGTAGACGTACACACACACACACACACACCTCAGCCCCTCGAACCACGCGGCTGCGAGATAGATGTGAAAAACTTTAACGAAAAAAAAATCAATATTCTGGAGAGATTTTGAGGCAGAGAGTATCGTTTAACAGCGGTGATGGGAATAACGGCGTTATAAATAAGTCCTGTTACTAACGGCGTCTCTTTTTTTCAGTAACTAGTATTTACGTAATTACTTTTTTTTTTGTTACAACACAGGAAGTCAGCGATGAGGCGAAGAGATGGACATGGAGTTTTATTTTACTACCGCTTTACATCTCATTTTAATTCGCACTAGAAATAGTGTACATTTGTGTTATTATTGTTTCATTTTGGTGCATTGTTATGTATTATATAATAAAAGATTTATATTTTTGTTTTATTAAATCTGTAGAATGTGCCTGATCTCTTTACAAACACTACGGTAACAAAGATCAGGTCACGGTGAAGGTTCTGATTGGCTAATGGCAACGATATGCGACATTAAAGAAGAACACATTACGATATTTACGCGAATATAAGTACCCCCCCTAGTTTACATTTCTGGTTCAATTACGTTAATATTCTCCTAAACATACAATTTCTTACTTCATTTAACAAACCTAACTTTTGACTCATATCACTTTGATATCGTTTTACTTGAATGATAGATCACATAAAGTTGACTCTAGTGGTCAGGACTTCAATTCCCAAGAGTCTTTGCCCCAGTCTGCATGCGCAATGCAACTGTGAGAGGATGAAGCAAAGGATTATTATCCCCTGTTTAGCAGACCAAGCGTTTTGATTGTGTCTGTTCTTTGGATTTTTTACTTCTGGCCTGCGTTCTTAATTTTCGACAGTTTTGACTTATTCTGCCATTACACACTGGACCTGTTTGTTAGCGCTAAGCTAAGCTAACCGGTCGTGGTTTGTAGTTTCTGTTTGTTGTAATATTAATGATTGTTTTAAGTTTAATCTTACTTCCTCCAGTGTTATTATTTTTCTGTTAAGTGTTGCAGCGTCTCTATTGTTCTTTATTTCTGTTATTGAGCCAATAAAAGCTTTTACTGTACGCTACGCATTATTTAAAGACGCACACGCTGCATAAAGGCGACATTTCTCCAGAAAAATGGGCGTGTATATTTGAAAACGGCGATTATTAGCACCTCGCAAGTGTTTGAGCGTTGGAATTTTGATCATATCTGACTGTTTTCACACTCGATTTGAATCTTTCAAGAAAGACAATATGTTCTGTACATAAAGTGTCTCCACACACACACACACACACACACACACACACACACACACACACACACATCTTTCTCTCATCTTTTCACTCGGTCTCTCTTTCCTAATTCTCTCCTATTATCATGGAAATTGAATCGCAGGGACTGACGGATGCTGCCGACACTGAAGACACTTTTCGATCCCGAGCTTTGTCGCCGCTGTAATAATTGTGACAGAGTGTTTGCCCCTCGGTGTGTCCTTTTCATTAGTAGCGAGCGCTCCGACGGACCACCCAAGGTTAAGCGGCGTAATCTCGTGTCGCGGGATGTAAACAGAGCAGCGGGAGCGCGTAAATCCCGCCAGTCGGTCGGTCCGAGAGCCGTGACCGGCGCTTTTCGTCGCATTCTCAGATGCCTTTTCATTCGCCGCCGCCCGATAACAGTTGTGTTGTAATTTGGCACGATGAGTGTATGATTCGCTCCATCGCTTTCCAGTTCCGTGTGCGAAAAGCGTCGGATAATCAGCGCGCGGGATAATCAGTCTGTGAGCCGAGGCCTGATTCGCTGGGTTTTTACGGTTAGATTTGCATTTGCACGTGGAGAATTTGTGCCCTCTCGTTAAGTCTTTCATCCATTTTGAAAGCGTCGCTCTGTGTTTCCTCAAGAAATGAAGAGAAATGTGGTGAAACGAGAAGATTAGTGC
This sequence comes from Paedocypris micromegethes, assembly GCA_028031935.1. Lineage (NCBI taxonomy): Eukaryota > Metazoa > Chordata > Actinopteri > Cypriniformes > Paedocypris > Paedocypris micromegethes. Next base: position 27,340,643 of record CM051496.1, read on the forward strand.
AACACGGTAAAAGATGGTAAACAGTGTGCACACCGAAGCGTGTCGGAATCATCCGGGACGAGCGCGAGCCAGTGAGACGTGAACGGCGACATGCTGCGCAAACTTTTAAATGCAACGTACAAACTTCGTTGTGAAGAAGCGTTCCAGCTCGTGAATTCGGTCTGTTTGTTCTAGTGTGATGAAGGAGAGACTAAAGTTAGCACTTCTCCTGCTCACGGATCCTAGACAACACGCTGTGGATTTGCCGCGTCTATAACAGTTAGAAATAGAGCTGCAAGTAGCAATGATGGTGCTTGAGCCTTCACTTCAGCCCTGGCAATCAGAAATAAAGTGTTTTTTTTTTGTTTCTAGAGTGTGTCGTTGAGTATTATCTTCAAAAAAGCATAATATCATCCTCATCATCAATCTCCACATCAGAGCTTCTCTCCATCTCCATCTGAGAACCCAACTGGTCCAAGATAAACTAACAACAGTTTTATGTGAAATTTGGCTTGAAGAGACGAAAAGGGCATCATTCTATGAGTTGAGAGTCGAACTTTAAAGTAAATTAATCAAACTTTTGCCAACAAATACAACAGTAGAGCTCGTCATTCAGGCTCAAATTCCCAATTACATTGAGATCAATTTGATTAAGCAAACTCGTTTTACTGTGATTGTCTTTCTTGAACAGTCATATTCTCGTCGTCTAACTCTAATTGTCTTACTCTTGTCATCTTTCTTAAATCGTCATACTCTCGTTTTCATATTCTCGTTGTCATATTCTCGTCATCATACTCTAATTGTCTGGCTCTCGTCGTCTTTTCAAGTCGTCATACTCTCGTTGTCTTACTCTAATTATCTTACTCTCGTCATCATACTCTAATCGTCTTACTCTCGTCGTCATACTCTCGCCATCTTACTCTCGTCGTCATACTCTCGTTGTCTTACTCTCTTCGTCTTACTCTTTACTTTACTTTACTTTACTTTACAGTCATTTGGCAGACGCTTTTTTTTTACTCGCACTGTCATACTCTCATTGTCATACTCTTGTCGATTTACACTCGAAGTCTTACTCTAATAATCTTAATCTCGCCATCATGCTCTTGTTGTCTTACTCTCGCCGTCTTACTCTCTCCATCAAATTCTCACTGTCATACTCTTGTTGTCTTACTCTCGCTGTAAAACTCTCACTGTCATACTCTTGTTGTCTTGCTCTCGCTGTAAAACTCTCACTGTCATACTCTTGTTGTCTTACTCTCGCTGTAAAACTCTCACTGTCATACTCTTGTTGTCTTGCTCTCGCTGTAAAACTCTCGTCGTCATTTTTGCGCCATCATACTCTCGCCGTCTTACTCTCGTTCCAATCATGATTTACCAACTGAAATAATCAAGACAATGTTAGTTTGGGTAACAACAAACTTGTGTCGTATTATTCACTCTTAATATCCCTTATAAAAGCCTATTCAGTTTGTGAGCAGGAGCCAATCACACGACGGCTCTGTCACACTCTTGACAGGTTTCCAACCAATCACAGTGTGATCTGGAAGTTTAGTAGCTGGAGATTTGAGAAAACCAAGCGCACATACAGACCTACAGACATGCGGAACTCGATCTCGGTTTCTCTGTCCAGAAGGAACCACCACTTAAGATCACAGGGCGTTTTTCATCACATCGACACTTTTTGCAACATCTAAAGAACAAATTACCGTATTTTTCGCCATATAAGACGCACCCAATTTTAAAGGAGGAAAATCTAGAAAAAAAAGATTCTGAACCAAATACTGTAGTAAAATATTTTTTATCAAATGTATAAAAGTTAACAGCAGTTTAAGAACAATTGTATCCCAAACATGTAACATGAACAGTCAGTAAAGTCAGTAACCAGTGAAAGTGCTGGGCGGTATAGCGGTATTGAGATGTGCCACGATATGGATTTTGCATTATCGTGGATACCGTGATAATTCATGAATTAGATTTTTTTATAAGTATATAAACACCTTAATACAGAATTACACATTAGTTTCGTTACAAGTTGTAACGTACAACTACCAATGACGGCACGGACTTCACGCGCATATGCGTGCCGCTCCGTTTTCTGCGCTGTGTCTTTAAGAGAAGAGCGGCTGCTTTGGTTTTAAAGACGCGCGCGAGAAAATTTGCTTGTTTTATTTTGATCAAAGATCGTTTTCGTTTGAAAATCATGGTTTCATTGTTTCACAAGGTTCTACGCGAGAAAGAAAGCGAGACAACGTGTGTATTACCGCGGTATTGCATACTAAGATGGCGGTGACCGCGCTGCGCGGATCTCTGCATTTGCCGTATAAGACGCACCAACTTTTCACCCTCAGTTTTGGGGAAGAAAAAGTGCGTCTTATACGGCGACAAATACGGTAGCTAATTGTTGCATCCTTCAAGATGTCCCGAACAGACTTGAGATTCTGTGAAACGCTTCTCCAGCCGATGCCACGTGGCGTTCAGTCTACACGGCAGTGCGGCGTGTGTGACGGGGTCCGGAGCCCCTGCAGCGATCAGATAGAAAAAGACGACAACCGGAGCCGTGAGCGGCACGTCTGGAAATAAACTTCCCAGCAGGAAGTGCGTGTCGTCCCTCCGAGTCGAGCAGCCCACGCCACACCAGCAGCTCGTCAGCAGTCAGAGAAGCTTCTGCGAGGCCGGAAAGTCCCGGAATTTATCTGCACCTGTCTGAGTGGAGATAAAGCGGGCGAGCCTGCTGCTTTCTTTAACACATGTCCGCTTGCTTCTGCTGCCGCACTTTGATCAGCACATTATCTGCGCAGCCGAGGCCTAATCCCGTGTTTGCTTGGCGTTTAAGCCGGATCACCGCGTCCGAATCAAAGAGAATGGTCACAGATCAGAGGAACGGGAAGACGTGGGCACAGCGAGTGAGGAAAGATCCTCTTTACCTCTTTACCTTTACCTACCCTGCTCGTTCCACACGCGCTCACGACTAACAATTCCTCATTTGCATAGGTGGTGCCTTCCATGTCTTTCCTCCGGCGTACATGCAGAAAGTGCCAGAATCAGCGCAGAACTCGCTCTTGGCGTCGCTATCTGATGGGCATGTTCTGCTTATCTGTATTGCCAACTACAGTGTGGATCTGGGCAGTGCCAGCGTACCCATCCTCTCCGACCCTAATCAACTAATCAAACGTACCCGATGTCACAGGTAACACACAGTATTGGGTGAAATACACGTTGGTCTGAACCTTCCAGAGGTGTAAAGAGCAGCTGAAAACCATACTTGAGTAAAAGTACTTATACCTTACGATAAAAACTACTCAGATACAAGTTACCAAAATTACAAGTAGACTTGGGTAGAAGATGTAAAATGTCGAATTTTGAAATTTATTTTACTCCTAGACAAACTTACAAACTCTGCACTGGGCATCGAACTTTTGCGCTTCTATAGTCTTAGGAGCCATACTTGAGTAAAAGTATCGATACTCACTGTAAAAACTACTCCATTACAAGTAACAAGTCACCAGCTTAAAAAAAGACTTGAGTCAAAGTAGCAAAGTATCCAATTATATAAGAACTTAAGTATTTTACTCACACTGATTTTAGGCCAAAAACCCCACAAAAAATATGAAAAACAAACTCTTTATTTATGAGTTATGATTACTCATATAAGTTATGAATTATTTTTCCTAGTACAGGAACAAAATTTAACACCACGATGTTCTAAAAGTGGTGCAACAAAATAAATAAAAATAACAAAAAGTCAGTCTCAAATCAAACTCAAACCGGCAAAATATTTTTATTTAGCTTCGGCAAAAGCTGGTTTTCTCTAACCAAGTTCACGTGGTTTCTAATTCACAAATAGCTTCCAGTATCGTCAGCAGCCTATAGATGGCGCTATCACTTCGTCCGCCCAAGAAATTAACCACGATATAAATTAATTACAATGTAACGAGTAACGACAAGTGTCAATTGAAATGTAGTGGAGTGAAAAGTACTGCTACTCAATCAGAAATGCAGTGGAGTAGAGAGCAAAAGTTGCTTATATTTTTGATACTCAAGTAGCCAAAAACATACTTAAGTAAAGTAACAAAGTACATTTACTCAAGTACCTTACACCCCTGCTTAGGAGCCTATTCTATTATTGGACCGTCTTCCCCAGATGATGAAGATGACGAAGGAGGAACAGACTGAGCTGCATTAGCTGATCATTTTAAGTATTTGGCCCGGGACGGCGTTAAAGACGCTCTTTATTTTGCAGATAATTCAACGGCTTTGCCACGACCTCCCCACGGTGCGATGCGCAGAGAGCGAGCGAGAGAGCGTCGGGCTGCCCGGGGAGATAATGAAATAACTTATGTAGATGCGCTTTCTCCTGCCGACAGCCGAGTAATGGCCCTGGGCCCCGTCTCCACCCGTGAGGGGCTTCTGGGCAGCGGCATTTCATTACAGCCGCTTCTGATCGACTTTGCGTAAGAGCGGCACGGACTAAATGAAAGCCGTTATTTCCGGGGACGATAAAGGCGTCAGGACCGGACAAACACCGCACTGCGTTTCCTCCCGTGATGATCTTCAGGTTAGCGCTGTGAGTCTGGAGGAGATCTCCGGGGGGATGGAGGTGGTTATGCAGCATGAATTACACAGTGACGTGATTAGAAAAGACGTGACGGTCTTCGGTGCAGATGTGTCCGACGAAAGCCATCGTAGAACAAGTGAGTGTGTCAGTGTGGCCACTAGGGGCAGTATCAGTACAGTGAAGTCACACACACACACACACACACACACACACACACACACACGCACACAGTGTAGACACCGATAGATAGATAGATAGATAGATAGACAGACAGACAGACAGACAGACAGACAGACAGATAGACAGATTGAGGGAGAGAGAAAGAGAGATAGAGAGAAAGAAAGTGATAAGAGAGAAAACCTCAACAAACAGAGTAGTAAAAAGTGATATAGAGAGAGTGATAGAAAGAGAGAGAGAGAGAGAGAGAGAGAGAGAGAGAGAGAGAGAGAGAGAGAGAATGTGATAGAGAGAGAGAGCAAGTGTGAGAGAAAGAGAGGTAGATAAAGAGGGATAGAGAGAGAGATAAAACTCCCCAAAAAAGGAGTAAAAGAGAAAGGAGAGAGAAAAAAATCGGAGAAAGAAGCAAAGCGTTGAGAATTACAAAGCAGAGAAACTGACTCAAATGATGTGGGATCAGTTTCGGTAAATAAGCAGCTCTCTGAGAAAGAGAGAGAGCGAAAGATGGAGAGAAAGAGAGAGAGTCTGGGCAGGGCAATACTTCAAACCCATCCATTATTCACGAGTCCAAAAAGAGAGACGTGATCCAGCACAGCGAATGAAGAAGGAATCATTGCAGCATGTAGAAAGGCAGAATCCAATCTAGCGTCCATTAGTTCACACCTAGTTCTCCGCAAAGAGCCGAGCAGCTCTGAAAACAATTATGGAAATGAAAAGAGGCAAATGGATGGTGCACATCACAGAAATGACCCTGAAATGAGAGCGCACACAGAGACAATGCCCATCCCAGAGCCATCTCCACCTCGCAGGCCTTCACCATGACCGGCAGATGTTCTAAGTGCTGTTTTCTTTCTAGCCCGGTGGCTAAAGTGCTATTTAATAATCGCTTGAGTGACAAACGCTAAAAAACAAGCGCCGGCAATTATTGTTTCCTTCTTTCGTTTCGCCGGGTGGAAATTGAGGTCGCGCGATCAATACAAAACTACCTGTTTAGCAACTAAGCACTTTGCACGGCGGTATTATTTTAACCAATCATTCCCTAATGGGCCCTTTGTTTCACGCTAAACGCTGCTAACATTAGCGTCCGTAATGCTGCTCTTTAGCAATTAGCCACTCCCACCGCGAGGAAGCGATTGTTCACGCCGGGGACCGAGAGCCAATCACACGACTTTAACGTGACCGTCAGAAGAAAAGAGAACAGAGAGACACGAACAAGCGATTGCAGCCGTTACGTGCTAATTATTTTTCCATTACCTTGTTTTTTCCTGTCAAACTAAAAGTCTTGATAGGTAGGTAGGTTGGTAGGAAGATAGGTTGGTGGGTAGGTAGGTTGGTATGGTAGGTACTGTAGATAGGTAGGTAGATAGACAGATGTATGGATGGATGGATGGATAGATAGGTAGGTAGGTAGGTAATTAGGTAGCTGGATAGGTAGATAGGTTGGTAGGGTAGGTAGGTAGATAGGTAGGTAATTAGGTAGCTGGATAGGTATGTAGGTTGGTAGGGTAGGTAGGTAGGTAGGTTGGTTGGTAGAGTAGGTAGGAAGGTTCGTTGGTAGGTAGGTTGATAGGTAGGTAGGTGGATAGGTAGGTAGTTTGGTAGCCTAGGTAGGTAGGAAGGTACGGAGGAAGGAATGTAGGTAGGTAGGTAGATAGATAGATAGATAGATAGATAGATAGATAGATAGATAGATAGATAGATAGATAGATAGATAGATAGATAGATAGATAGATAGATAGATATAGATAGAATAAAAAATAAACATATGAAAAATATTGCACATATTGTTTATTACATGTTTTTGAACAAGTGTCGTTGAAAAACCTGGTGTAAGACCTATTATATATATATATATATATATATATATATATATATATATATATATATATATACTTATACTAAATAATAGTGTCATTGAAAAGTTGCACATCTGTATTTTAAATGTCACAGCTGTAATATGATTAGAACAATGCATCCAGATGGCACGCGAGACAATTTGTTTGAAGGATGGAAGTCATATATGGGCGGAGAAAAAAGTGGTGCCACGCCCAGAACATAAATCCTGATGATTAGACGTTGTGTATCCAGAGGTTCCCGTGGTTACGCTGCTACAGACGTAGAACCTTCAGAACCTTTAGGTCCAGACACACAGTTGATACACACCAGACCATCTACATGAGCTTTCAACTGCTATAGAATTTATATATTTTTCTTTTTAAATAATTACTCACTGTCTCTCTCTCTCCCTCTGCCCCCCCCTCTCTTTTTCTTTCTTCTTTCTCTCTCTCTCTCTCTCTGTCTCTTTCTCTAACTGTCTGTCTCTCTCCCTCATACTTTCTCTCTCTATGTCCCTCTATCTCCGTACTGTCTTTCTCAATCTCTCTCTCTCTCTCTCTCTCTCTCTCTCTCTCTCTCTCTCTCTCTCTCTCTGTGTCTCTTTCTCTAACTGTCTGTCTCTCTCTCCCTCATTCTTTCTCTCTCTATGTCCCTCTATCTCCGTAATATCTCTCTCAATCTCTCTCTCTATCTCTTTCTCTAACTGTCTGTCTCTCTCTCCCTCATACCTTCTCTCTATGTCTCTCTATCTCCGTACTGTCTCTCTCAATCTTTATCTTTCTCTCTCTCTCTCTTTTTTTCTCTCTGTCTCTTTCTCTAACTCTTTCTCATACTTTTTTCTATGTCCCTCTATCTCCATACTGTCTCTCTCAATCTTTCTCTGTCCCTCTCTCCCTCGTACGGACTCTCTCTCCTCTCTCTCTCTCTCTAACTGTCTGTCTCTTTCTCCCCCTTGTACTTTCTCTCTCTTTCTTTCTCTCTCTCTGTCTCTCTTTCTCCGTCACTCTCTCTTTCACCGTCTCTCTCTCTCTCTCTCTCTCTCTCTCTCTCTCTCTCTCTCTCTTAAAATGTACTCGCATATTGATTAATTTAACCATTTATTGGCCATGCTACATTCAAACAAATACAATAATTGCATAATCCTGGATGGGTTTGAACATCCTGTTGCTCGGCAACAGTTTGACGGCGCGGACACTTTTACGCATCGCTAAAACATTTCCCCGCGTTGTGAACGACGGCGTTTCTGCAGCATGACTCTCATTTTCAGTCCACAGCTCCCGAACGGAATGTGTGTGTGTTTACGTGAGTGTGTGATTAGATTAATTCTCATTAGAGACTCTATCAGCATCATTTCTGTCCCCGCAGGTGCTAAGCAACAGCAACCATGGCAATTAAAAACAGGCAACTGTCGTCCTCCATCACGGCGGCTTGTGTTGCCCCCGGAGACCAACACAGATATCATTTTTACACTTCTATCTGCGCTCAAGAGCCCCTCCCCCTCCCCTCTGTAACACACACACACACACACACACACACACTAAACTCTTTTGATAAGTTGGTTTATCTGCCAGCAAACACATCATTATAACTCATTGGTCTTATCATCGTCATTACCCAGCAGATTCATTGCTCCACTTTTGCTTCATCCGCTTTAATCTGGAACAGCGTTTCACTGCGCTACACACTCCGGCTTCTGTAGGTGGTCTCATAATGGAAGTGTGATGTCACAGAACAAACACACGTGACTCACGGCGGATCAGGGACACGGAGATTCTGACGGAACAGCACGGAGGAACAGACGGAACCAGCGGAGAACTTCTGAGACTCTGAGCAACACGCTGAATAAATCTGATAGAACGACGCGAGAAATCAGACGGAACCCTGCGGAGAACCGCAATACAACACACACAATCTGACAAAACCACAGTGAGAAACAAACAAACAAACTGCCGGACAAAACAACACAACATAGGCAAACAAACAAACAAAGAAATTGTCAGACAAAACAGCACAACACAGGCAAACAAACAAACAAACAACTGTCAGACAAAACAACACAACTCAAACAACCAAAGAAACAGCACAAAATAGCACAACACAGGCAAACAAACAAACAACTGTCAGACAAAACAACACAACACAAACAACCAGAGACACTGCACAACACAGGCAAACAACTGTCAGACAAAACAACACAACACGGGCAAACAAACAAAGAAACTGCACAAAACAAGCAAACAAACAAACAACTGTCAGACAATACAGCACCACACAACACAGGCAAACAAACTGCCAGACAAAACAATATAACACAGGCCAACAAACAAACAAACTGTCAGACAACATAACACTGGCAAACAAATAAACTGCCAGACAAAACAGCATCACACAGGCAAACAAACAAACAAACAAACAAACAAACTGCCAGACAAAAAAACACAGCACAGGCAGACAAACAAACTGCCAGCCAAAACAACACAAAACAGGCAAACAAACTGCCAGACAAAACAACACAACACAGGCAAACAAACAAACTACCAAACAAAACAACACAAACAAACAAACAAACAAACCAACTGCCAGACAAAACAACGCAAACAAACAAACAGAAGCTGCCGAAACAACACCGAGGATCAAATGGATTAAAACAAAGGTTCTGAAAGACACAAATGTACAAACATCTCGTAGAAGAGAAGAGCACACGGAGCCTGAGGGAATAACCACAACTTGCATCTTCTTTCGATCTAAATTTGGCGGCAGTTTTTTTTTAATTATTATTATTTTTAACACAATTTGTTCCGAAACTAGAAGGTTTCTGTAGCCTGGCATGTAAAGAGAGAGAATAAAGGAGTGGACGCTCGCTTGCTCGCTCCATTCCTTCCTCAGGTCCTCCCTTCTTCATAATTGCGTCTTATCAAGATGCATTATGAAACATTTTCTCGCGCTTTCGGCCGCCCATTAGCCGTGAGGATGAAAGTTGCAGAGTGAAAACACGATCTACGCGTCTCTCACAAAGGAGACGGGTTTCAGTTCCGTTCGGAAGAAGCTTTAATTGCGTGTGTCATGGGTCTTCACTCGCTCGACACGGAGGAAACACCACTCCTATCCGCTCCCAGAATAGCTCCTCAGATGTTTGTTTCCTCGTTCCGCTTCGGATCTGTTCATCAGTCGAGTCTTTCCGTTTCTTAATTAACGGAGCTGTGAAGCATCTCTGCGTCTGCCTCGCCCTTCATCTCATCTCCAGCCGTGATGACCACAGTCGCTTTACAATAGTGACCCGTCACACGTAGACGCGCTGTCGAGACAATCCTACGGCAGAGTTCAAGTCAACATGTCTAAATGTAGAAGATGTTTTTCATGAAACGGAAAGATGAGTAGGAGATGCTCAATGGGGCAGAAGAAGAGTTTGAAGCAGGAGGCATGTCTGAGCCCCGATCAGGGCGGAGTCAAGTTTGAGGCCTGATTGGGGCAGAGGCAAGTTTGAGGCCAGATTGGGGCGGAAGCGAGTTTGAGGTCCAATAGGGGCGCAGTCAAGTTGTAGGCCAGATTTGGGCAGTCAATTTGAGGCCTGATCGGGGCGGAGACAAGTTTGAGGCCTGATCGGGGAGGAGGCAAGTTTGAGGCCCAATCAGTGCAGAGGCAAGTTTGAGGCCCAATCAGGGCGGAGTCAAGTTGGAGGCCAGATTTGGGCAGTCAATTTGAGGCCTGATCGGGGCGGAGACAAGTTTGAGGCCTGATCGGGGCGGAGACAAGTTTGAGGCCTGATCGGGGCGGAGACAAGTTTGAGGCCTGATCGGGGCGGAGGAAAGTTTGAGGCCTGATCAGGGTGAAGGCAAGTATGAGAAGCAAGTTTGAGGTCCGATTAGGGCGGAGGCAATTTTGAGGCCCGATCAGGGCGGAGTAAAGTTTGAAGCCTGATCGGGGCGGAGACAAGTTTGAGACCCGATCAGGGCAGAAATAAGTTTGAGACCCGATCAGGGCAGAGATAAGTTTGAGACCCAATCAGGGCGTAGACATGTTTGAGGCCCGATCAGGGTGGAAACAAGTTTGAGGCCCGATCAGGGTGTAGGCAAGTTTGAGGCTAGATTTGAGTAGTCAAGTTTGAGGCCACATTGGGGCGGAGGCAAGTTTGAGGCCCGATCAGGGCAGAATCAAGTTTGAGGCTGGAAGTTTAGATGTTCTGTGTATTACTTAAACGTTATTTTAATTGGACAGTCCTGCTTGTGAGCTTCTTCCCTGTGATTGGATAGTCATCCCACATGGTGTGTGTTGTGTGTGTTGTCGTGGGTGTGTCCCCGCTCCCTGCAACCCAGAAATAGAAGAAGCTAAGAAAACGAACATTTACACTAGCAAAAACAACACAATCCTATTAATTTATGGAAGTTCTACATAAAGGTGATGCTGAGCTCTATCAGCTTGTGGGAGACACTCCCTCGTCTTCTGATGCTGTGATAATGGGTTTGTCCTGGTGCTCTGCTTCCGCTTCTGTGTGTCTCTCTCTTATCTGTGCGCCGGACGTCTGAGATTTACTGGGAGCTCTGTGAATGGAGCTTTTAAGGACAGATTAATATTCCCTGCTCTTGGCTCCACCACTAGAGACCGCTGGAGAGTCCCAGAACTCTTGGGCTACAGCGGCGCACTTGACAAGCGAGAGAAGAGATTAAACTCATCTCACTCTGGAACATCATTCGGGTCTTTTGGGACGATGAGAGTCGACTTTTCGTTTCTAAAACCAGCTGGAGACGGTCGTCGATATGTAGCACTTCCTTACCACAAATGTGTTTTTTGGATTTCTCTGCATCTTCTCAACTCCGGATTCTTATTAAAACGTTGAATCTGCAACAGTTGAAGTCATTTAGTTTGCCAGATTTTGTAGCAACGGAACGGTTGGAATTGTATGGAATGTGGCAAAATTATCAATTTGTATTTTTCGTTTGCAATCTTCACATTTTTTCTTCGCTTGTGATTTTTTTCTTCGCTTGTGATTTTTTTGTGCGTTTCATTTTTTTCCGTTTGGACTTCATGCACTCGCTTCACGTGGGGGCGGCGCTTACTCTGATTGGCAGGTGAGAATGTGATTCATCAAGTTTGAGGCCAGATTTGGGCGGAGTCAATTTTGAGGCCAGATGTCCAAACAAAGTCCAAACTAAAAGAAAAAGATATGAAACTAACTTACAAAATCAGAAGCGCAAAAAAAAAAAAAATATTTCAAACGAAAACGTGAATATTGCAGGAGAATAATAAAAAAACAAACAAACTGTGTAAATGTGAGGCATTCTTAGTAAATCACGTCTGATAATTTTGGCACTAAACTGATTCGATACATACGAAGCAGTCGTGCAGATGAAATTAAACACAAATAAATAATAATAATAATAATAATAGCTTAGCCTTTCTGGACACTCAAGGACGCTGTACAAAAACAGAAATAACTAAAAAACATACACAGTAAACAAGAAAATTAAATAAAGCTAGTTAATTCCACCGCACGTTAGCTGGCGTGCTAACAAGCTCGAAAATCCCACACGCTCCTGTCCTCCTATTGGACGCAGATCGGGATCTTCAAATGTCAGGCGGCTATTTATACACGTCGCGCCATCTGCGTTCCATTGTTTTAGTCTTCGCAGTGTTAATGCACGAATATACGGGCTGGGTGAGATTCGCCCGAGCTTTGCTACGATGGCAAGCGAGGAAACACACACCGCAGTAAAAGCCAGCGTATCCGGTTGCCAGATCCTCTATTTTTAGGAATCGTGATCCACAACATCTCTGGAGTAAAGAGCGCTAGAGTCATACAGGCGACTTCCTGTGGCCCGACGCTGTGTGTTATTAGTAAATGAATAGATTTAAAGGTGTTTTTTTTCCTCCCTCGTCCTTCCCCACTAGCTTTCTTTTTTTTTCCACCTTTCATTTGAAAGACTGCCAAGCTCTGTTTGCCTTGGTAATTAGGAGCGGGAGCGTGCGATGGCGAGTCCATTATAGAAACAGCCGACGCCTGGGTGGTTTATTGATAAGGCATTATGTGTGTGGAGGTGTGGAAATGTACACAGGCCCGGTGGCACATCACATAGATTGGGCTTAAAAAAAAGGCCTTTATCCAGATGAAATGCGGCGGCGCGGTGACAGAGCGTCTCCCCGGCTTTGATGAGGAAACCTTCATGTAAAGCTGATGCACAAACAGCTGTTCTGCGCAGAAAAAAACCACAGAAATGTTGCTTCGCCGACAGAATACGCTTGGAAAAGTGACACGTGGTGATGGAGTGACAGCGAAACACACACACACACACACACACACACACACGTGATGAATTAAAATGTTGCTGGTTGAATGCTACATTTTGTTTACAATCAATGGTGAGTTGTAAATAGAAAAAAATACTACTTGTGGTTATTTTGTGTTAATTAAGGTGCGTTTTTGTTTTATTATTGCAAGAGTTGTAAAGAGTACCTGACAACCCTACTTGAGTAAAAGTACGGATAACTCACTGTGAAAAATGACTCCATTACAAGTGACCTGTCGTCAATTCCAGGAAAACTTGAGTAAAAGTCGTGAAGTATCCAACTTTAAAAGAACTTGAGTTTTTTACCAAAATACCAAAAACTAAATTTAGCCTTAAAAACAGACTTAAAAAGACTAAAAAAGTCACTTTTTAGAAAAAAAAAACTATGTTTAAAAAATAATTAAAAAAGAACTAAAATCTGTCTCAGTCAAACTGAATAATAGTGCCACCGCTAATTTGCGAGGTTTAGCTGATAAACAGCATCCAGTACCTTCAGCATCCTGCAGTTGGCGATATCACCTCATCCGCCCAAGAAATTTACCACGATAGAAAAAGATGCCGACTTGTCGTGTAACAAGTAACAGTAAGTGTCCATTTAAAAGCAGTGGAGTAAAGATACATAGAGATACTCAATCACGAATGTAGCCAAGTACTGTAGGAAAAGGAGAGGAAAAGTTAAATATTTTTGAAGTACAGAGTATCCAAAAAAAAAACTAAGTAACGAGGTAAAAAGTACAGTAATGTGAAAAAAAAACCAAAGTAAAGTAACACATTTCTCAAGTGCTTTACACCACTGATTACAGACACATTTTTACTTATCAATAACACATGATTAATATTTTTTATGTTTATTGTTAATATGGTTTGTGTTTGTGTGACGGTTTTTGACAGAGACACAGACAGACACACACAGGGTGGAAGTGGGTCGGGGTGAAAAGAAAGAAAAAAGTAAAAGAATAATAAAAACGCCAGGGGCAGACAGAGACAAAAAGTGGTGGAGAGAGAGAGAGAGAGAGAGAGAGAGAGAGATGAGAGAGAGAGAGGAAGGGAGGGAGGGAGAGAGAGAGAGAGACAGAGAGGAGAGAGAAGACAGAGAGAGAGAGAGAGGAGGGGAGAACAGACAGACAGAAAGACAGAGAGAGGGATTGTGTGTGAGAGAGAGGGAGAGAGAGAGGGGGAATGTGAGAGAGAGAGAGAGAGAGAGAGAGAGCGACAGAGAGTGGGATATAAAGACAGAGTAATTGTTTGGAGATGAGGGACTGCAGCAGGATTTTAATATGTTTTCTGTCTCCTGCCTCGGCTGAAGCCCCTCAGGACCGTGTGATATTTAAAAGTGACATGGCTGACCCTGCACATTTGCACTGTGTCATCATGCATCAAGCGCAGAGGTGTGGATTAAAGCTCTTCCTAATGCTGTGTGCTTTGGGATTTATATTTCCAATTAAGTCTGCAAATTATATGATCGTCCGGGGCCGTGCGAGGGCCATTTTGGAAAGGGTTGCCGACGGTTTTCCACTAATGGTAATGTTGGAAAAGCCTTCCGCATTGTGTCTGGAATATAAATCCCTTCGATCCGCCACAGTCCAATAACACGGCACATTGTGATTCCGAGATGCGTGTGTGTGTGTGTGTGTGTGTGTGTGCGTGTGTGTGGTACAATATGTTGATGCTAATAAGCAGCGAGACCGGAAAATGATCGCCAGACAAGCGAATGCTGCCACTTCTCATTCCTGCGCAAACTTTATCAGGCTTTATAATCAAGAATGAGATAGAGAGAGTGAGAGGGAGAGAGAGAGAGAGAGAGAGAGAGAGAGAGAGAGAGAGAGAGAGAGAGAGAGAGAGAGAGAGAGAGAGAGAGAGAGAGAGAG
>CM051496.1:27355794-27384097 GCA_028031935.1 Paedocypris micromegethes
GTGTGTGTGAGAGAGAGAGAGACAGACAGACAGAGATAGAAAGAGAGAGAGAGAGAGAGAGAGAGAGGGTTAGACAGACAGAGAGACAACTGTAGCGCTCGCTTCTCATTCCTTCGCAAACTTTATCAGGCTTTATAATCAAGAATGCAAATGAGAACACACACACACATCGGTGAAGAGCCCTAATGGTTTGACCATTTCCTGTTTAATGAGACAAAGTCCATATCAGTCTTTATCCGCGCGGATCCTGCTTGCCAAGCACCTGCTTCAGCCGCTAATTGCAAAAGGAATTGATAACGGCGCAGCGGCCACGAGTCCAGCTGATAAACCCACATGTCCGTCTGTCAAAGCCGCCACACACACACACACACACATATCCTCAGTGGTGTTGATGATTGATTTGAAGATGACAAACTTTGGACAAAGTAGGAATTGTCTTCTCCAGCTAAGAGTCTTGAGTTTATTGTGTGTGTGTGTGTGTGTGTGTGTGTGTGTGTGTGTGTCAGAAGATGGATTTGCAAAGAGTCTAGAATTAGTGAGAATTGTTCTAAACTCTCACCGGCTTTGGTATTTCAGACGTAAGGTCTGAACTTGCGGGATTCAAGACGGCGAGTGTTTCCTAGACCGGACAATTCCCAAACTCAATTGACTCGATAAGGCGGGCGGATCTCCAGGCCTTTATCTCCCGCTGTGATAATGAGGACGGGTCACGTCCATCTCCTCATCAGAGGCTTCCTGATAGAACTTTAACTTCTGCGCTTTATCTCACTGTCTGACAGATTAAAACCATAGGAGCGGAGAAAAGACAAGAGGTCCGAGTTCTTTGACTCCTCCTGATGATAATCCCGCGCCGACCAGCTAATGTGTGAAATTTACTGGCGTGAAAGCTATTATTTCTCCACCTGCGTTATCTCTACCTTTGTGGTCTCGGCGACTCTGGTTTTCAGTCTCCTTCCGTGGCCGATTGGAATCAGAGATGGGGAGACAGCTGTTTGCTCCGATCTGTCAGCCAGTGGGATAAATTTTCACATTCCTCTAAAGCATAAAATTGAAGCTATCAAGGCTTCATTGGCCTCCCATTACACTTCAGCCTGATGGACTTTTATCGTGTCTCGGCATCGCTCCTTCCCCATCACTTGCTCTCTCTCTCTTAGTCTTACCGAGCTGGCACCGACTTCAAATCAACAAACTTCTGGAATAAAAGTCTGAACTGGGGTTTTAAGTGGATTCCACTCTACAAGAGTGTTCAAGTATGACTTGATGTTCTTCACTCACCACGAGAAGAAGAACTGAGTGGATGCAGATGCGTGCAAGCATGTTTAACTCTTTCACCATCACAGCAGAGCAGTAAAATCTATCTGACTAATATTAATGAATAGGAAGGCTGCATTAGGTAGACGCCAGGAACCAAACCAAACCTGCACCGTAGCATTGCTGCTATTATTATTCTCTTAGAGGCCTTCAAAATGCGAATAGCTTATGTTCTTGCTCGTTTCACTTGGGGTATGACACACAACGTCCATCTTTATCTTCACCATGACTTTGTAATGTTAGCATGCCAGAGGAGACTGGCACCAGAGAGTCAAGTTCTCTCTAGGTTTTTTCCTCTCACTCCGCCAGAGAGGTTTTGTTTTCCTAGCTACTGTCACGATCTAGCTTGCTCTTCCGTTCATAGTCCATAGTCTGAACACCCATGAACAATGGACATTTGTCTTTACTTTCTTAACTCTTTTTTTATTTTCCAAATTTTTGAACACAGATAAATAATGGACATTTTAGTTCTTTGAAGACCCTAAAATCGCAAAAGTGACTTTGCGTTGGTATCGAACTAAGAAAATATAAATAAACAAACTTAAAATCTTGCTTAAAATGACTCCCATTTATTCCTTACAATAATCCCAGGAAGAGCAGCTTTGAAGGGAACGTCTTCACTGAAGGGACCAGGACAAGCCTTTGGAGCCGTGTAAAGTCCTGGTACCAAACTTCGGTAAATAAGCCAAACTTCTCAAAGACGGTCCTTCTGGAAGCGCTGAGGACCACCATCAGCTACAGCGATTCAGCCATCAACACGTGAGGATTCAGGAGAAGAATTTTAGCGAATTCATCGGTCATCTAGAATCTTCCCTCCGTTCATCGGGACTGGGAATTTTTTATGGCACATGCCCGTAGAACAAAACACCAAGGGTAAAGATGACTCAAACAAAGGCAGCGAGTAAATGTAATTAGAGGGAATCTGCTCGTGTGCCTGAAGGTCCAGGATTAGCCAGATGTTCTTATGTAATCTGTCCTCATCAGAAAGTGCTATTTGACTTCTGCTGCTGAAGATCGTAGACCGAGCGTTAAAGCTGAGGGTTTATCTTGCGATGGATGACAATCTGTTTCTCCCCTCTGCCGTTCGCTTTACTCCACAGCCTGTTTTACTCATCGTCTGTTGTAGGGATTCATTTGAGAAGGTCACGAGAAGAGAGAAGGTCATCTGAAGACGTTCCAATATGGAGCATCACCTTTAACGTCTTCATCAGCATGAAGCTGTTGGAACAGGCCACCGGCAAAACTACAAATCCAACGTCTACACAGAGTTCAATTCCAAGGTTTGTTCGGGAAAAAAGGTTTGATTAGAAACCGCGAGTCGAGCTGAAATTATTTTCTTGCCGTCAATTGATACAAGAATACAAAAAGAGAAACTATTGGTTGAATGGCACAAACTAGCAAGAGATGAGTTGTAAACGCAGGCGAAGTAGGAAAGTAAATCAGTTGAGTAGTTGTTACGTTGTTGTTGAAACATTCCTCTAATGAAACTCTCTGAAACACTTTATAGTCCAGATTTGGAATAAAACAGTTTTAAGACAAATAAAGCAACAAAACGTTCTAGATGTTTGCGCGACGCTTTGGTTTTCAGGTCATTGACTAATCCGCCTGAATTAAGATATCGTATTTACGCTAATTAAATTTTATTTGTTTTTTTACAATTCTGGTTCATCGAGGTAAATTTTCTCTTTAAAATATAATTTTTCTTTATTTAACAAACCTAACTTGTGACTCGTATCACTTCAATGTCATTTTATTTAAAAATAATTTTAAAACCTGTATATTTTTAAAAGACTAAAGCTGACTGAGCTTGTCTTTTGTTAGACGTAAATATCAAAACAGTATTGTTTTTATCTGTGCAGCAGACAGAGCGATTTGATTGTGTTTGACTCCGGTTCTTCGTCAGGTTCTTCGTTTTGAACGTTTTTTTTTGCTCCGAAGCTTTTGCGTTCTTACGGTCTCATTTGCAGGCTCTATTAGAAACACCCTGACAGTTTTTAAACCACTAAAATTTGAAAAAAAAAAAACCAAGTGCTTACATTTGCGTAAATGAAACAAAAAAAAAACAAAAGGTTTCCATTTCCAATTCCAATTTCAACGCCATACAAATAGAAACAGTCAATGCATATTGTATAATCAAGTTTAAACAGAAATACGAGTGTAAAGTATAAATGTAAAATGTAAACTTTAAAGTTATGTAAAGCCAAGAAAAGTGTGCTGAAAAATGCTGAAGAGAAAGATCGGTAAAAACTGTGTAATAATGCACCGCACCTGAGTTTGTTACTAAAACACACTTTCTTTTCTTCCGCCTCTTTCAGAATCCTGAAGCTGAAGACGTTTCCAACCTTTCTCTCTCCGTTTCGCGTAGATATATATATATATATATATATATATATATATAAATCTCATTTACACTTTGTTTAATGTTGAACTGCTGCTAATGAGCAGAAGCGAGACTTTGAAGAGATCATTACCATTTAAAAGGCTTGGAAGCACAAATCCTTAAAATAGACTTTGAGTGAAAAGCACGAATCGTTCAAAACTCGTACAGAGGTGAAGGTTTGATTCCCGACTTTGTCTCAATCTTCAGTCCGTCCCATTACGCCAAACACTTCCTCTGTTTAAAACACATTCTTAATCTGCAACCGCTCTGTACTTTTAACAAGATTACGCTACTGGAAAGAAATGTTTTGTAGTATTCTGTATGTTATGTAGTATAGAAGTATGTCAATGTTGCCCCGCCCCCCACCACCAAACTTAAAAAAAAACATTTTGCAGTCTTTAACATTTAGAATATTATGTACGCAATGTCAACTATGCCAGTATTTCACACTTAAACACAATAAAAACTATAAAACTATAAAAACACAAATTGAAACTCAAATCTGACTCGCATTTGTATGAAATAATTGGGTAAATATTTAAAATGCAATTTAAGCATGTTTTTAGCATATAATTGTGCGTAATATTTATGCATACCCTAATACGCATTACCCTTACCCATTTTTTATATATTTACATATAAAGCATATTCTAATTTCTGCGATGCGTTTGATTATATTTAAATACATGGTAGTTACTGATCATATATTTCAATATTTCCGTCTTCGGCTTTATATGAAACTGTTTTAACAGTATATGCATGTATATGTTAAAAAATATAAAAAAATTGGATATATGCATATTGAAAATAAATATAATAAAATAATATATTATTATATATATGTTTGAATAGTTAAAAAATTAAATATATAATTATAATAAAATAAATAATTATTTTCATAATACAAATAATTAAACATGTTTAACAATGTTCTACATATATGTGGTCACATTTAATCTTCGTATGGAACACTTTATTTATAGTCTTTTATTGAAGAATGCTTATATATATATATATATATATATATATATATATATATATATATATATATATATCGTACCGTTCTGGTATTATTGCAAAGCTAAAATTGCGAACTCGGCTCCGCCCTTAAATGACGCTGAAAAAAAAATGAAACCTTTCTAAAATGAAGACCTAGTGTTTTTCTGGCAGGATTATCTCCCGTCTTGATTTCAGGAGAGCACAGCTGTCGACGAACCACCGAGACACACAAGACCAAAGCACGAGGGACGTCTGAACTTCACACGAACGTGACTCTAAATACAGAAACCTGCTGGATTACAGGCCCCGGAGACGCCGGCAGAAAGACGAGAAGAAAAGCTATACATTTTAAGCAGGCGAGAGTGAGCGCGAGGCTTATGAATGATCTATAATTGTGAGCGAGCAGGATGTGGATCTTCAGACAGCAGTGGTCATCAGCAGACAGCACTCAATAAAAGCAGCCGGCTTATATTTACATTCAGATATGCTCAGATCAGAACGGACCCCCGGGAGACACGGCCCGTCAGATTGAAGAAGTTTCAATTCTCACTCTCTCTCTATCTCTCTCTCTCTCTCCTCCGGCTGTCTCCCTCCATCCAATCTCCTCTCACTTTCCCGCTCGTCTTCTTTTATTCCTCTCCTACGCTCAAGCCTGTGTTTACGCCGTCTCCAGCTGCTTAAAATCGGATGATCTTGACTTAAACAGACTGGCTTCTGCACAAAACTTTTATTTATTTGAGACGAGTAAATCTCTCGGTTTATATCCAGGGATAAATGAAGAGGACTTGCAGTCTATACCCATTGATAGTGCCAAAATGGTTTCATTATTCACAATTCATCTCTTCACACACTTTAAACACACAGAAGACTAGAATTAGGCAGAGATTAATTTGAATTTGTAAATACATAGGAATACGGTCAAATCTGGTTAATTGTGACCAGGTCGTTTTGTTCCTCTTATTGTGCTTGTTCTGTCAAAATAACAAGACGTATTAAAGCATTCAGCCTGTTTGATTTCTACACTACACTCAAAAGTTAGGGGTCACTTTGAACTGTCCATCCTTTTTAAAGAAAAGCACTATTTTGGTCAATAATAACTTCGAACTAATCAGAAATACACTCTACGAATCGCTAATGTGGTAAAAAACTATTCTAGCTGTAAAAATCCCGGTATCACAGGGTTACAATGAAATTACCATTGCTACTCCGATTTGGTGCAAAATGAATGATGAGATGCTGGTAATTTATACGCACTGAATATCCAAAACAACTACAATGTATTGAAACATGGTCCAAAATTTCACTGGAACACACCAAATTGTCTTGGTGAGCCCAAACCTTTAAACGGCAGTGTATACGTATGTTTGGGACCACACAATGAAGATACACACAAACCCGGAGCAGTGGGCAGATTAAGCCGCGTGTTTGGTGTCAGTGTTTTGATTAATGTAGAACCAACCGGACACGGGATTAGAACCAGCAACACCTGGGATCCAAGACTTTGAGCATTGGACCTCGACTGACCAACCAACTCAAAAGAGTTCCAAGAGTTTTGGGATTAGAGTCCAAATAACCAGAATCTATGGAACCTGCTGGGTGGGAATGAGCTGAATGGCCCGATCGATCTGAAATTGCTCTAATTGATGGTTGTTTAGACACAATTACTATTATTGTGTAGTAAGGCTGCTTAGTCTGGTTTCTCGGAACCGAATCACACCTGCACCTCATAAGACTCCTAAAATCTCTAAGTATTGCACTTCATGTTATCCTAATGCTTTGATTTTTCTATGTTTCAAATTATGGAGTTCTCTGCCTAGCACAATTTGAGACTCAGAATCAGTGAGTCAATTTACGTCTAGACTGAAGACGTGTCTCTTCAACTAAGCATATATTGACCTGATATAATAACTTGCAGAATAAGTTAATATAATCATATAGAAAGGCTGCCTAGTTTAGTTCTCGGAACCAAATCACACCTGCTGTAAACATCTTTAATTTTGGTACTTCATGTTTTCCTAATTGCTTTGTTTTTTCTGTTTCACTCCTCTCCTGAGTGCCGAGTGCCGTACGACCGGAATTTCCTAGGAGTTTCGAGTTCATTTTTTCTATGATGCCTCCTGGACCTCTGTAGATCTGATGACGCTGCTTACGTTCATGGAGAAATGGAGAATGTGTCTTTCCCCACTCATTAGGGAAACATCTTCCAAAACCATCATCAACACAGGGTATTTTTTTCCCTTCGCTTTCTGTCCGTGAGGTTTTTTTTACCTGGCCAGTGTGGCATATGTGCTTGCTCACTGGTCATAGTCACCGCCATCAGCTTAACACCAACGAACAAATGAATAAAATGCGTCAATCTTTTTCACATTTACACACATGCGCTTTGACACAATTGTAACAGTGAAAAGCTCCCAACAAATTTGAAAAGTTGAACGCAAAGCGTGAACAGAGACTGCGTTAGCTGTGAGCTAATCGGGCGCGCTAACATAGCTAGCAATTTCCTACTTGTGTTGACTTTCTTTTGAGGGCCCCGTGCAGAATCCCGAAGAACCGGAATAGAAGATCCTGGCGGTGGAAGTGAGAGTCCCGTCAACAGAGTGCGGAGATAATTGTGTGAGACCGGAGAGTCCGGTCACCGATCCAGACGTGAGCGGCGTTCTTTACGTTCTCTGTCTGCCTTCGTGTCTCCCGTGGCATCCGCTGTCTAATTAAACGTGTCCTCCGGCGAGAAGCTGTCCACTTAACACCTTCAATTAGGAAGCACAGCTCCATCCGCTCCATCTGAGGATGGGGTTTTTTTTTTTTTTGGATTGTCAGATGAAGGGAGTATTTTTAGTGGAGCACAAACGGGCTGGAGAAGAGAACAAGTGTGTGTGTGTGTGTGTGTGTGTGACGGGGCTTGCTGATGCATCGCAGATCCTTGGGAAAGTCTTGTGAATAATTGACAGGCCATTATTTATTATCAGAGGAGCGGCGCGGCGCTTCTGTACGGCCCTGCTTCATTAAGTCAAAGTAAATGAGCGAATTCATGCTCCAATTACTCTCCAGAGGATTCCTTCTCTCCGCCGCCACGGGAGGAACCGGACGCCACTTTCACCGCTCTTAGTTCTGATCATCCTCATCCTCTGCTCTGTAATGACCATCCCATGGCTTTTTGTTCGGTTCTACAGCAAAACTACTTCATCCTTCTCTCCTGAATGGCGTTGTAGATGTTGGGCGTCGCTTAAAAATGGAACTCTAATGTGATTTAGAGTTTAGCTTAAATGCGCAAGTTTCAACGAGTCTGGAACTGCTCTGTCGCATCTATATTTTCTGTATTGTTGTATATATTTCATAAATCTTATTACATTTTTAATCTTGCATCTTCGTTTTGTATATTCCTTTGCATTTATTGAAACATTTGTTGACATATTGCCTTTATATTATAGAAGATATATTGAATCATCTATATTCAATTTTATTCAATGTGTATAAATCTTAGATTTCCATTTTTAATGTTCACTCCCTTTTCTTGCACCAAACGGAGTGGTATTCCCATTATCATTGGTACCATGTGGTAAAATGACAATAAAGGCATTCTATTCTATTCTATTCTGTTCTATTCTTGAATGAAATTAATGAAAAAGCCTTTATTTGACCCACAGCAGGGAAAATGCATACATTCGTATCTATTCTATTCTATTCTTTTCTGTTCTTGGAGGAAATTAATGAGAAGCCTTTATTTGACCCACAGTGGGGAAATTGCATAATTAGCATTCTATTCTACTCTACTCTATCTTATTCCGTTCTTGAATTAAATAAATGAAAAAGTCTTTATGTGACCCACAGCAGGGAAAATGCATAAATTGCATTCAATTCTATTCTATTCTATTCTGTTCTTGAATGCAATTAATGAAAAAGCCTTTATTTGACCCACAGCGGGTTGTAATGCAAGTTTCTTCTGAACATGGGAAATTGTACAATTAATAATACATAAAATCTCGTAAAGATGGCGCACAATTGGACATTTTTTACAGAAAAGGTTGAATGACTGAGGTAATAATTAGTGATGATAACAAACAGTAATAGCTGATTAGCTACTAATAACTGCTCATGGCTGGTGTGTGCCGGCGTGTTTCCCTCTGGACTGCTGTCGGCCTCTCGTCTCTCAGCTCCAGTGTTCCAGCGCCTGTGTAATTAACACCTGCTGACAGCCAATCACACGAGCCCCTCACTCGCCAGACTCCGCCTCACTGACGCCACACAGGGCAGGTGAGGTCGAGAAGACACTTCTTGTAGTAGAAGGGTGATGGAGACACACAGGCGAGCAGAAGATCAGCTTGAGACGCTCTGGATCATCATCATCTTCATCATCTCGCTGTTCTTCGTCATCTTCGCCCTCGGCCAAACTGAGTAATGGAGTTGACTCCTCACTGCCCAGTCCTGATGGTGAGTGATCATGAGCACCATCATCTCCAGTGGCAGCTCGGCCCGTCACGCCGCCTCCTCTTCACCATTAGTTACCTGAGCATCACCGGGCGTGACGCTGAGACGGGACGGGACGGAGACCTTCAAAGAGGAAAAGTTGGGCAGGTCGTCAGGTCAGACGGGACAACAGCAAGGGCCGAGCTGTTACTGCCCGAGTCTCAAAAACATTCGTTCTTCTGGAAAATGTAGAAAGCCCTATATTTAAATCTATCTATCTATCTATCTATCTATCTATCTATCTATCTATCTATCTATCTATCTATCTATCTATCTATCTATCTATCTATCTATCTATCTATCTATATCTATCCGTCTGTCTGTCTGTCTATCTATCTATCTGTCTGTCCATCCATCCATCCATCCAATTATTATTATCCAATCGCTGATTTGATTTAAATCTCAGTTTATCTTTCAATTTCATTTAATAACTGTAATCAATGTAAGTGATTTGTTATAACAAATACTGTAATTCATCCAAATAATTAACTACCGGTAATTAACTATACAGATTCCCCACTGTCGGACAAAAAAAAGACATTCTTAACTATCGATGCTTTATTGAAAAAAACCAACTAATGTATCACTAAATGTAATACTAAATACTAAAAAAAACCCACTTGCTGTTTTGTTTTCAATGTCCCTTTATCATTAATTCATTGGTGACGATGCAAATGCTGACTTGTTGAAGCTGACAAATAATTCAACCAAATAACAAACCACTAATGATTTATCAAAAATAAATAATTAACTAACTGACAGACTAATTAACTGACAGACTAACTAACTAACTAACTAACTAACTAACTAACTAACTAACTAACTAAAGTAAACCCACTAGCTGCCTTTTCTTACTTTCATTTGTGGACATGCCAAATGACGATTTGTTGAAACTAACTAACTAACTAACTGACTGACTAACTAACCAACCAACTAACTAGCTAAAGTAAACCCACCTGCTGCCTCTTCTTACTTTCATTTGTTGACATGGCAAATGATGATTTGTTGAAACTAACTAACTTACTGACTGATTAACTAACTAACCAACTAACTAACTGATTGACTAAAGTAAACCCACCTGCTGCCTCTTCTTACTTTCATTTGTGGACATGGCAAATGATGATTTATTGAAACTAACTAACTAACTAATTGACTAAAGTAAACCCACCTGTTGCCTCTTCTTACTTTCATTTGTGGACATGGCAAATGATGATATGTTGAAACTAACTAACTAGAACCCACCTAGCTCTTTGCTTTCATTCCATCAGGCTTGAACAGTTTGGCACCAGAATCTGCTACTTTTTGGTGACGTGGCAAAAGAATAAAAAGTAAAAGTGCGGGATGTTTTCAGGCCGCGAGTCGAGTTTGATCACGTCAGATATTTCACGCACAGAAGCTGCTGCTCGGCTCGGACGGGTTTTTTTAATGTCGAGTTATA
This sequence comes from Paedocypris micromegethes, assembly GCA_028031935.1. NCBI lineage: Eukaryota > Metazoa > Chordata > Actinopteri > Cypriniformes > Paedocypris > Paedocypris micromegethes. Next base: position 27,366,387 of record CM051496.1, read on the forward strand.
ACAGCGAGTAATAGATCTACTTGTTCAGCACGCGGTTGAAAAAGAAAAGTGTAGGAGCGACGGAAGGAGAGAAGTGAGAGATGGAGTGGGTGTGAAGAGAAGAGCTGCTGGTTTTAATGAAAGAGCGAGCTCACGCCGAGCATCACCTGTCAGACAGACAAGCCACAGTTCACCGCAAATCTGAGTTTTGTCATCATTTACTCTCCCTCTAGTCGCTTCCTTCCGCTGACAACTTCTTTTCTTGGAACGGAAAGCTTTCATTGCACATCCTCGCCGCTCCAGTCTGTAGAATGAGAGTAGAAATGAATTAAAAGCCCGAAACCTGTTGGAAATTTTAGTGGAAAGTGACAATTAATACTTTTATATTTTATTCATATTTTATCTTGCATATTTTGTTCTGTATTATTATCGCATATTTTATTCATTTTTATCCTATCACTATTTTTTTTACATTTTGTGGCTTTTATCTCTTAATCTTAATTTTTCTACTGTACCTTGGAAAGGACAGGAAGCTTTCATTGCACTGAAATCCATCTATCCATCCGTCCAGCAATTATTAATGAAAACTCAATAACTAATCACCTTAGTTTTTTTTTTTATTTAAGTTTTTATTTCAATTTAATGTAATAATTGGTAAAAATCTAAGTACTGATTTGTTAAAACAAGTACCCCAATTTGACCAAATAATAAACTATACAAATTCTCCGCTGTCGGATTAATAAAGACATTCTTAACTATCAATGCTTTATTCAATTAATAGTTTAAAGTGATGCTCTATTCACTTTAAACATTTTTACTTGACACTTGCGTAACTTTTTCTGTATTTTTGTATTTGTCTCTCTTTATTGTATTTTTACTGTCTATATTTTATCTTGCATGCTTTATTTTGTATTATTGTATTATTCTCTATTGTATTTTTCTCTTTTTATTTTATCTTGCATATTTTATCTTGTATTTTTCTCTCTTTGTTGTATTTGTATCTTTTATATTTGATTCATTTTTATCTTGTACCCCCCAACTATTTTTATACCGCGGACTATTGTAAAATACATTTCACTGCATGCTGTGGCAAAATAATGTGTACGGGACAAAAACAATTTTAATTTTTTAATAATAATAAATAATAATAATCCTTTTAATTTATCTGTTTAATTTATCTATCTGTTATGCCCAAAAACTCTTTTCTTATCTCACTCACTTTACTTCTTTATTTTATTTGTAGGTGATGCCACTCGGCCTCATGTTTTCTATCTATCTATCTATCTATCTATCTATCTATCTATCTATCTATCTATCTATCTATCTATCTATCTATCTATCTATCTATCTATCTATCTATCCAATTCCCTTCACACAGAACCAAAAGAGGCGTTCTACGTGAGAATCGAGAATCCGTCGTTGCTCGTGAGAAGTTCCCAAGCTTCTCGCCATCGATAAATGAAGATCTGCTGCCCGAGTTGGTGAAGCTCCCCTGCAGAAGAATCCTTCCGTGAAAACCAGGGCGACAAGTCCGGGTCAAGGTCAGGGGGTTTTCGTCAGCGCTTTCATTTGCCCGGTGGAGTGGGATGTTTTTCCTCACAGGTTCTGGCACCAGATTGAAAGCCGAGAGACACTAAACCAGCCCGTTGTTTGTCCGAGGTGTCACCCGACGAGAGCGCGGCAGCCAATCCTCCTCATCTCCTCTTCGGCGTTGGGTGATGGGGAGCCGGAGGGATGCGAGTCGGCGCGGCTCTCAGAGTAATTGAAAATGTGACCTGGAAAATGTTTGCCCAGCCGAGCATGAAAGTTAGCGGGCTGAAGCTCACCTGTGGTGCCGACTGGGAGGGCCTGGGAATGCTGGGATATCAGGCCGAGAGCCACTTTATCCCCGCAGAGCTGTGCACGCCGACATCTCATGCATTATTCACAGCCTGTAAATAAGCAGAGATCAAACCACTAAAACCCGACCTGCTGGTCCTTTCCTGAGGAGAAGAGCCCACACCACTGACCTCTGCAAGGGTACGGCACATCAGTGTGTGTGTGTGTGTGTGTGTGGGGTGAACTCGTCGTTCTTCACTCACTTCCCGAAAACCGTTTTGAAAGCCTTGTGCTCTTAATCTTTTCGCAGAGCAGTTTTATAGAGGACAGATAAATGGAGACGTCTCAATGTTAGTTTCGAACTTTCCTTCGCTTTCATAACAGGAGAGTTTACAATCGCCAGCCTGATTCTACTAGCACTTGTTTTCATGTTGTGTAATTCGTGCTTTAAATCACACTGTCTTTAATGTTTTAATGACGAACGGCTCTGCGGCAATGTGATTGGTTCCTACCAGTGGCGGGGGTGTGTCCAACTTTTTTTCTACTTCTAAGTAGAGTAGAAAGAGCAGAAGGAGAGGATATAAGGATGGAAACATTATTCTGCATCACACTTTGTTTATCACGGGCACAAATGTGTTACAATGTCTACAAATTGCTTTAAACTATTTTTTCGTGGAACTTAATAAATACAAAAAAATCTCGAATTTTACATGTATTTAGATTTCTGTGTATATATAACTAATAACAACTTTTGAATAAAATGTCTGAAAAATCAAGTTCAAGTTTCTTTTATTAAGCGCTTTTCTTAGTTCAAGACCAACGCTAAGTCTCTATGCGAATTAGGGTCTTTAAAAAAGAAAAATGTCCATTATTTATCAGTGTTCAAAAATTAGAAAAAAGTCAGTTAAAAAAAAGAAAAATGTCCATTGTTCATCTGTGTTCAGACTATGGGCCATGATAAAATGAAAGTCGGAGGACAGAATGTGATCATGTCCAGTCCGTGACCTAGAAGATGAAGTTGGAGGGACGACGAACGACGACTTTGAAAACTTTGAGACACGAGCAGCTGAACGTTCTGCTCTCCTGGAGAAGCTGCAGTTCAGCGCCGCACCGGATATTGATTCAGCTAAATAAGCAGACATGGGATTGATCCGTGTACACACTTCCCAAATAACACAAATCGAAATGAATCACAGAGAAGAGCAAAGAGAGAGGGAGTAAGAGACGGAGAGAGAGAGAGGGTCAGAGAGAGGGAGGGAGGGACAAGATAGAGAAACTGAGGAAGAGAGAGATGCAGAGAGGGAGGCATGAGAGAAAAATACAGCGAGAGAGACAGAGAGATGTGGGAGACAAACAGAGAAAGAGAAGGGCAGAGAGAAAGAGACAGAGAGTTAGAGAAAGAGAGAAAAAGACAGAAAGAGAGAGAGAGAGAGAGAAGAGAGAGAGAGAGAGAGATGTGGGAGACAAACCGAGAAAGAGAAATGCATAGAAAAATAGAGAGAGAGATGGAAAGAGAGAGACAGAGAGAGAGAAAGAGAGAGAGAGAGAGGCATAAAATGAGATACAGAAAGTGAGATACAGAAACAGAGAGAGAGAAAGTGAGAGAGAGAGAGAGAGAGAGAGAGAGAGAGAGAGAGAGAGAGAGAGAGAGAGAGAGAAAGATAGTTCTTGTCTCAGAAGTGAAGTGAAAATGAAATCATGCTCGGAAGCATCGGCAGATCTGACTGCAATTAATGGCGTGGACGAATGCAATCAAAGAATCACCTCTATCTCCACAACCAAGGTCTTCCAGGTCATTTTCATTACCTGCTATAATTATTTCAAGAAATCTAATTACCATAAGGGGCCTTTGCCCATTTTATTGAAAAAGACAAAGCAATGTCAAGCTGGAGTCTTCAGAGCGCTGGCTGAGCAGAGGACAACGTCTTCCAGAAGCTTCTTCTCACGCTGTTAGGCCCTGCAACCTGCTGAAGATGTTGAGGGTCTGTGGAGTCTTCTCAAGCGTCATCATTCTCAATCTCACGGCCCGGCAGTCGTGTCGAGGACTCACTGATGAATCCTGTCATCACTGGAGTGGAGGCTCTCGGCAGAACCGTATCCTCTCACATCTCATGAATATGTAGCACGGTCTGGTAGGAAAAGCAAGTGCTGTGGAAGAAGCTCCACCATCACGACCCATGATGGATTGGGAATCAAGACCATTTATTCTGGTTGATCAGTGATATATCAGAGATAGCTTTGTAATGGTTGTAATTATGGACCGACTTTCTCCAGCACGAGGATGATGGACACCACCGAATGTTAGAATCCTCACAAACGCACAAATACATAGAAGGAACATCATCCCATACATGGAATTTTCTTGAATTGCTTAAATTAACAATTGTGTGACAAAACTTGGGGAACATTATCGACCAAGGTTTGAGGTTTCGCCCACGTTCTTCACACGCCGCAGTGATCCAGGAGAACACGTCTGTTCGCCAGTCCTCGTGTTCTGCTCGTGTTCAGCATCAGTGGCCCTTTGTCCACCGATCCACAGATTCATTAACAGATTCCTGTTAATCACACTCCATTAACTCTATGTGTGTGTGTGTGTGAGTGAGAGAGAGAGAGAGAGAGAGAGAGAGAGAGAGAGACAGAGAGACAGAGAGAGAGAGAACAATAATGTTCAGCAGAGTGGGATTCTATAACACTTGATAATGTTAAAAAAAACGACTTCTGGAATTTTCCAATGCGGAGTTTATGTCAGAATGTTGATCCAGGAACGATCTGTTTGTTTCCGGTTCTCAGAGCTTCTCTGAGGCTGAAGAGTGTGAAGCCGCTCTGAGGGGGTGGGCTCACACTTGGCTTTAATTAGCACATTAGCATCTAACTCCATGATGGTGATCCAGTGAATGAGAGTTGGGCTAGGGTGGAGGAACTCTGTTGAAGGTTCTTCAGCTCCTGGATCAATCACAGAATTGAGGCCGGTGTGAAGAACACTACATATGTTCTTTAAGTTTCCAGCCCTACAACAACAAGTTTCTGGAAGTCACATGATGTGAAAGATGGGATGATAGGTGCAATGTGAACTATCGTTCAGATTAATAATAATACGAGGCTGAAGTTCTTCCATCAGCTGTAGATTTAAAAGGTTTCAGAGAAACAATCTTAAACGCACGTTCCTTTACACAATAATCGGCAGGTAGATTAGACTATTTGAAAGAAGTAGATTGATGCTTCAAAAGAACATTCTGCTCTCCTGTCCACTGCCAGGAACCGTCATGTGAAAGCGTTGTTATGAAATGAATTTAATTAAAAGATAAAGCTGTCTATATCCTGCAGGATTTTGGGCTTTTCTCGATGTGATTGTTAAAAACCTGATGAATGAGGAACATGGAGCTTCAGGCTTCTTTTGCATCAGCCCGACAGAGAAGACGTTTGCCAAATTTTTACCGAGTTTCAGGCCCAATTTTGAGATCCAGTTTTGAGGAACATGAGGACCTTCCTTACACAGAACAGGAGACTTTAAGTTGCCTGTCGGTGTCAGAGTGAATGTGTGCTGCTTTATGATAGGCTGAGCACTGACCGGGGGTGTGTCATAATCTGGTCCGAGAGATGCAGGTTTATAACGTAAAAGTGAGGCTTTGTCATAAGCTTTACGTTGAAGCCAGGAAAAAAAAACTATAGGCAAAAAGGTCAATTAATTCACTGAAAAATAAATGTTCACTCTTTCAAACTAACCTTTTAATTGGCATCAGCCGCAAAATTCTTTGTATCTGGCAGAGCAGGACTCCGGTAATGCCGTTGATCCACTAAATGAATGTAGTTTAAACCTGGCGAAAATAGTTGGGTTTAATAGAATTTCCCCAGTTATCTCCTTCACGGCAGATGTAGCTACTCTCGGACACTTGATGAACACTTAAAAGGCAAGCGGAATCCGCCGCAGCCACTGACGGCGACTTCAAAGACTCCGTTACACATCATGACAGGCGGCGGATGTCGGGCCCTTTGAGTCCAATCCCAGTTTCCTGAGAAATTGACTCTGTATTTTGGCATGTTTTTTTCTTCTTTATCATCTGAGATTTCCACGCACTGTACATCGGAGGGGCTGCGGGGAGGGCCGGCGTGTTTACACCCACCCTGATTTAATGCCAGTTTCAGGCGGCGGTGGATATCAAGAGCTTTGATTGCGAAGGACTTCTGAAGGAATAGCGTCCAGAAGCCCTGAAGGTAGAAGTTGTTTATTTGCTCAGATATGTATTAATCTCCCGTGCAGCCAGTAGCCAATCCAGGACGGCTGGACGGAGATGCAGCGTTTGCTCTGAAATCAAGCAAATTCAATCAGACCCCGACCAGCCTTGCATTTGAAATCCAGCGGCGGAGATCAGCGCTAGATTGCATTGTTGTGTTTCTAAAGGATTCGTGAAGGATCAGATGATTTGAGACAGAGACTGTTTCAGGAATACCATTGTTTGAATCCCCTATCTACCGTTGCTCGGCTCAAATTCATTTGCAGAACTATGGTGGCAGGAAATCTACGGCCACTAAGTCTGGCTCTTCGTAGTAGCGAGGCCATTCACTGGACACCCTTCAGCATCTCCTCTAGCACTATTTTATGAATAGGAAGCACATTTTTACGCTAGTCGTTATTTACTGGCACATTATTAACGAATAGGAAGGCTGCATAAGGTAGAAGCCCGGAACTGAATCTCAACTGAATCTTTTCTTAATTTTTGAACACAGCTGAACAATGAACATTTTTCTTCTTTAAAGATTCATTTTCCTAATTCCACATAGTGACTTAGCGTTGGTCTGGAACTAAGAAAAGTGCTATATGGATAAACTTAAACTTGAACTATTTGTTCATTTCAAGCTTGTCAATGCAGCTCCAGGTCGGAAGACAAGCGCACGAGCACACACAGTGTCCCGTCGCCATCAGATATGACTTATTAAAATGAAATTACTCGACTCTCTGACCCGTGGCGAAGAGGTCAAGCCCGGATTTGTCTAGCCGTCGAGCTGTGAACGCGGCCGGATTGGCAGTGATGTAACTGTACAGTTGCGTACCGTCATCTGTGCCACCCGTGTGTCGGCGCTCACGAAGTGGAGAAACATGGCAGACGGGAGCTGGAGGTCACTGAGGCAAGCTGTGTGATGATGGTGGGTCTCCGGGGGCTGATGGGGAGCGTTAATGCTGACGGCTCTTCTGTGATGAGGAGGACGGAGCTGATGAAGAGTGTTTGTGCTCAGTGAGGCGCAACAGTTCCGCAGGGGTGTCGACAGCCACCTGCCACCCCGTCCTTCTCTCTCAGGCTGCAAGCGCTTCGGAGAATAAGTGTCATGCTTGGAAAAAAACGTGTTAGCTCCTCGACTTGCCTCCGTAAAGCTTAGACGTTGAGCCTGCTTGCAGATGTTAATTAATATTGTCTGGAAGGATTGAGAAGCTCCATATTGTCGTGTTTTTAACACCATGAATCATTATAAAACAAAGTGCCTCCTTTTTGCTTCTTATGCCAACCAATCAAGGAGCTTAATCATGATTAATTGTATTTAATGAAATTTTGATTTTCTTAGTTCCAGATCAACGTAAAGTTGCTATGCGGAATTAGGAAAAAATAGTCTTTAATGTTGATTGTTCATCTGTGTTCAAATATGAGGAAATAAGTTAGTTATAAAAGAAAAATGTCCATAGTTCATGGGTGTTTAGATTATGGGCTAAGACCAGAAGAGCAAGCTAGATCACGACAGTGGCTAGGAAAACAAAACCTCTCTGGTGGGGCGAGAAGAAATAAACCTATTCCCTATCCCCTATTCCCTAGGGCGGCACGGTGGCGCAGTGGTTAGCGCTGTCGCCTCACAGCAAGATGGTTCCGTTTGACACTTGAGGTGTGAGTTCAAGGCCGGCCGGGGCCGTTCTGTGTGGAGTTTGCATGTTCTCCCCGTGCTTGCGTGGGTTTCCTCCGGGTTCTCCGGTTTCCTCCCACAGTCCAAAAACATGCGCTTCAGGCTAATTGGAATTGGAAAATTGACCACATAGGTATGAGTGAGTGTGTGAATGTGTTTGTCTGTGTGTCCCGCCCTGCGAATGGTTGGCCACCAATCCAGAGTGTGTATCCCGCCTCCGGCCCTAAGACGCTGAGATAGGCGCCAGCTCCCCGCGACCCTGTAAAGGATGAAGCGGTAGAAGATGACTGATTCCCCTATTCCTATAAGGCTATTCCCTCCCATGACGACACAGGGAAGGAATAGCCACAGGGATGGAATTATTCTGATTCTGATTCAATGGCTCCTGATAAAGAACTCCTCGAAATACCATCACTTCTCCATGCGACATTTTCTCAGACCGGGTGGTACGACAATCTTCAAGCCACGTTCGGGATTGGTTCCGGGCTTCTACCTTATGCAGCCTTCCTATTAGTTAATATTAGTCATTGAAGATGTTACAATTATATATCTATTACAATTATACATGTGCTTCATTGAAGAGATGTGTTTTCAATGTAGATTTAAATTGACTCATTCTGATTCATGGATTGTGCTAGGCCGTGTTGAATAGTTTTGGTGTTAGATAAGCAAATGATCTCCCACCTGTGAAGGTTTTAGAGATTGTTGGTATTATGAACTTTGTTTTGGAGCTTTTTGTGGCAGTTGTGGTCCAGTGGTAAGAAATTAGGCTTGTGTCCAAGAGGTTGCAGGTTCTACTACACCAAGACACTCTGACATTGGGTAGATTATAACGCGAGTATGTGATAAACGCAAGGTTAGCATGTGTTTTACTGGCGTGCCGTGAGGATGGAGAGATGGAGACGGTGGCTTTGCAGTGGCAGTTTGATGTAGCTCCTGCAATGAACATCTCATAAAGAGTCCTATCCTTGGGCTTTAAGAAGATATTCTATCTCCTAGCGCTGACGGCGAGGCCTGAAATCACCCTCTCCATCAACGTCAGAGCCGCGTGCTGCAAACAAAGCAAATCACCTTGGCTCAAACACGGGGGTATTGATTTCATACTCATGTTTTTAGCCAAGTGCATTTGTGGTTCCTCCAATCACACGTCTTTTATCTTTCGTGATGCCTCCGCAAAAACCCTAGTACCACCAGGGCCGAGGTTTGCAAACCACAAAGTTTTTCTTGGAGCTTGGTTTCATCTAGATCCACAAAGCTCATCGCAGAGTCTGAAGCTCGTTCTGACGGATTCACGTCACTCAGCTTCGGATCATCACGCCTGTTTTCCATCGGCATGCCGGGTTTAAGATCCAATATTATAAAGCTGCTTTATGTATAAGCGAATGGTATTTTTCACCATTAGCTTCCGCAGCTCGTGATGCCAGCGGCTTAAACCATGTTTGCACAGATGCCATCCATCATGGTCTTAGGAGACGCTTACGCCCGACTCTCCAGACGAACGCGTCTGAAACCTTCACCATCCGCCACCCATCCCGATCATCTAAGGAAATTCATTTGAGCACAGTTGGTGCTTTCTTTGCACTTTAATTCCTTCTTTATTTGTTTCCCTCTCTGTCGGAGACGTTGGAGTCGTTCTGCACCGTCTCCTTGACACTTGAATCAAGATATGACAAACTTTTCAACAAAGGTGTTTGACAACTGCTTGAAAGCAAACTTTATTGTATTTATGTTAAAATGTCTATATATTAAAATCACTTTGAGGGTTTTAATGAATCCTTTGATGAAACATCTCAGTTGTCGACAGAACATAGTTTTACTCATTCACTCTATTCTTCCGTTATTTAACCCTCCTATTATGTTCGGGTCAAGTTGGCCCTTTTTCATAGTTTAAAAATATTTTAAAGATACTTAAAAGTTCTTTGAAACTTCTCTTGCTGGGCTTATTTGGTGTAATTATCATGCAAACAATATACATGTTTTAAAATATACACGCTACACGTTTATATTACAATATTATGTTTGGGTCAAATTGACCCGTGTTGAAAGTAGAAAAAAAAAAACTTTGTTTTTCTATCGGAAACGTATCCTGCTTCTCTTAGTGTAATCTACATATAAACAAAAAATGGTTCAGTTGACACATTTGTAATGCCCGCTACATGCTACATTTGTTTCAATAATAATGTTCGAGTCAATTTGACCCTTCAGACAAGACAGAAGTTAAAAAGAGTCAGAAAGATCAAATACTAACTGTTTCTTGGCAACAATGAGACATAATAAACCTCTGTCTCTCTCACACACACACACACACACACACACACACACACACACACACACGCACACACACTTTCATACAAACACACACTGTTTTGTGTAAACTTTGGTTTTGGACACTTATATGCATAATATTAATAACAATATTAAATTATGTTGTTAATATTAAGATATTATTAAATAATAATAATAACATACATTAAAAACTCCTCTCCATTATTATAGTATATCCAAGTGATGGGACTTTTCACTTTCCAATGGGCATTATAAGTTAATCTCGTCTATTTTTCTTTTTATGTGCTACTTTTCTTGTTATCTTCACGCTTTTTTTTTCTTATTTGTTTTTTTTCCACGCTTTCACTTTTTACTTATTTGTATTATACTGAAAATTTGTTGCAGATGTACATTTTCATTTTTTATTATCATGTTTCTCTTTTGTACGAGCAACTGTGACCGGGAAAGCAATTTCCCCCTGGGGTTGAATAAAGTTTTTGGAATTTAATTGAATAAAATATTATAGGATGTTCCCCTGAAACGAACATATTAGGGGGGGTCAATGGGCACTATTCCACCCATCGCTCCGGTCTTCACTCGTTCACCTCACCTCTCCATCCATCAGCCGTTTACTTCTTCCAGATCTCACATATTTCTACAGTAAACCCTCGCTACTTTGCGGTTCGACTATCGCGGATTCACTGCTTCGCGGATTTTTTTTCTTTATTACGTATATTCGCGGATTCATTATTTCCCGACCGTATCTCGGCGGAGGATGCTCGCAGTGGCGGACCTTGCCTGACGCGTCTCGGTGCAGAGATGCGAATCGCTATGTCGGACGTCCTATATATAAAAAAGAATACTACGTGAAAAAAAGTGTTTTAAAAGTGTTCAACAAATACGTAAATGTTGCGCCTCTACTTCGCGGATTTTCACACATCGCGGTCGGGCTTGGAGCGTATCTACCGCGCTAAACGAGGGATCACTGTACACCATCGCTCATATGGCGCGGGTCACATGTCCCATAGACGCCATTGAGTGTGCGGGACCCTCCAGCGCCACACAAGCCCATTAGCACATGCACCTGTACGTGTCCCGGCGGACGGCGGCCTGCCCGTGTGCAGGATACCTGTGTAAGGTAATTAAATCCATTAGCGTGTGATTAAGGCCTGTCAGCGGCGGCACACATGATAAGAGTGACAGTGTTAATAGACTAAAGCTCCGGGGAGGAGCCCAGATAGCGGCCGATCCGTCTTTATATCCACCCGGTGTCTTTTCCAATTACTCTCCAACTTCTGTTTGCTCACGTCCTGGCGCTCGAACCAAACGTGTGCGGGATCTCCTTTCTTTTTCCCTCCATTAAAAATGCTGCTTTTGTTTGAATGCCAATTTCTGTGTCATGTTCCTCGCTGGTATTACATTCACCTGCTGTCGACAGACTTGCTTCGGCGCATTCGGAGAAATCTGGTTTAATATTGTCAGCCTTGATGGAAATGCTCTGCAAGGATGAACCTTCAATTCTCCGTGCTACCATGAAAGATGTGCAGGCACTGGACAAGCGTGAGACGCAGTCTTTTATCTGCTAAATAAAGATTGTGATGGCGCCGATAGGCCTGCTGGAGAGCGTCTCGTGGGGGGAACGGACCGGTCCAGATTTAACCAGACCGCAGAAGAAAACAAAAGAGCAAGCTGATTATCTTGATCAGCAGAACACTTTCGATAAAGTCTAATCTGCCGCACTAGTTTATTTATACATTTCTATCTCGAACTCTTCAAGGTGACGTTGCTAAGGGCTTTGCTTCCTTTTTTAAGTAATTATTTCGAAATATATTCTCGTCTCTCTCTCCATAACACCTCTGACCATTCTGACTCACTTTTGAACAAAGAGGCGTAGTGCAAAAGGTCGAGCTGACACTCTTGATTCGGCGTGGTGGGCGGTTCCCACTTTATCTGTCTGTAGGACGTCCCCAGAGTGGGCGGGATCAAGCCACCGCAGCTTGGCCTGCTGTGACTTTCACGGTCTCCTTATCAGAGCGAGAGAGGTCAGAGCACGACTCTGGAATCTGAGATCGATGCGGAGGCCTGGTGCACGGCTTTTTCTCCTTTATTTATCTTGGCGGACATGTTGCTCGTGGTGTTTTTCAGAGCGATGGTAAGTGTTAGATAACAATCTATTGTTGTTGCAGATCTTCTCCTCCGAGCAGCCTGACCTTCTTGCCCTCCGAGGAGAGTCTGGCTTTGGGCCAAATGCTCCGTCTCATCCTCAAACGGGTTTTTTTTCTCTCTTTAAGAGTGAAAGTGGAAGAGAAATCTGCAGCGCTTCAGGTCTGCGCAGACGCTTGGCAGGGACGGCACGTGTGTCGTCATAGCGATAAAAACAGCTCTGATGGCATTAGATGTACGGGTGGGAAACATCACACACATGACCTTCTTGTGTTGGACGCAAAATCATCAGCTTTACAAGAGATATGTCAACAGCTGGCTGCACAGGACGATAAAGACATTTGCACGATTTCGATGGAAACCGAACCCCATTGAGTGATCGCCATCGAGGGTATATATCCACAAACACGCCGTTGAAACTAGAGGCCTGATCCGACATGATGTCTTCACTCACTCCACAAACCACAATCAAATATTTCACCATTACATGCCCATCAACAATTAGCCGGACAGTTTTCCAGCTTTTATCTCCTAAACCAGAGTCCTCATCTGTTATTTATATGTTATAGGCCCTGTGATGAATTATTCAACAGCGGAGGAAAATTTACTGCTCCCGTCTCTCCGCACGCTGGCTCTAAATCCACAGATAGAGAGAGAAGAGCGAGAAAGGAGAAAGAGAGAGAGAGAGGCTCCATGAAGGGTGAGGAGGAGAAGGGCTGGAGGCAAGTGGCCCCTGGAGGGTCGTAGACTCACACAGGCAACATCATAAAGTTTCCATTAGAATTCTGTATTTATAACAGTCAGCTGAGTCTCGCTGTGCAGCGGGAAAAGCAAAGCCACCAGAGCTAGACCATAGATCAGCCTCCTGATTGGTCCTTCCACAGCCCGCTTGTTGTTTAAATGTGATCGGTCGGTGATGTTAATGAGGTGGCACGTGGACTACCCGACCACCATCCATGAGGATGGTCAACCTGAGGCTCACCCGAGGCTCTCTAATGCGCTTCCTGTCCGATCGAAGCATTCAGCAGGAGAGCCTGGTCGGAGAATATCAATGGCGTAATGAGGCGGTCAGTCTTCCTGAGGCGCTGCTGCATTGACATCTCCCGAGAAGAAGCAAGAATTGAAATAACACTGTTTACACGTCGCCAACGCCGCCCGTGTTCCTGCAGGACCCACGGTAATCAAACACTCTGGAAGCTTCAAACCGACACCAGATTCCACGGCATCTGCTCATTTCTTAGTGGTGAATGGATTCCATTTAATTCGGTTCCTGTAATTGATTTCCATTTGGATACGTGTGGTTCCGCCGAGCTGTTAATTGACAAGGACGCTGTAAATCATAGTCAAGTGTTTGCTCGAGAATGGATTTGTCGTGAGTGATTGTGGAACATCACCAGAGACAAAACATCAACATTGTGAGAACTGAGAAGAGAGAATAGGGTTAGGGGTTAAGATTTAGGGGTTAGGGCCGTGACGTGGTCTGGTCAGCAGCAGTTGAGACCCAGAGTTCAAGGCCCGGTCTGTGTGGAGCTTTTTGTTTTTCTGGTTTGTACCTAGAAGATCCTAGAAGATGCGCAACATTCCAAGAAAATTGCAAGTGGTCCATACTCACAAAAGCCTGACGTTGCATGCGACTTCTTGTGGCTGAAAACCGATCTGTTGTTTGTGAACACCTTCAGCTACGAGATGGAGGGATTCAGCGATTCATGCTCTTTAATGCTCGTCTTCAATGTTCTTGCCAATTGCCTAAGAACAAGAGCGTGGCACTTTGCTAGAAACCCTCTTATTTCCGGGGTTGTTTGTCGTCATCGAATCTTGTGTGGAACAGGTGGATTTCCAACTCAGCAGCAACTGTTGGATGATGACATGCCGGAGGTTTGCCTGCTCCGCTTGAGAAGATGCCGGAGGGGAAGCTTCCAAACCCTCATGAATCCTAATCAGGTGATGTAAGTTTCGCTGACTGAGTGCCAATGGAAGCGCCGACTCCAGAACGCTCTTACTCGGCAGCTTGCGGTCAGAGTCTGAGGAGTCGTCATCTCAGTCTCCGTGCACTTTTTGCCCAAGTGTCTTTAAAGTTTAAATGTGGAAAAAAAACGGAGCGTTGAAAGGCTGTTAAGTCAGACACGGATAACTCCATTCCTGGGCTAAAGACTAAAACCAACCTAAAAAGAAAATCTCCTTTTGGCCACTAAGGGAAGAGGAAGTGATGAGTCTCTGACCTTTTTCATTAGTTGAAAGAGCGTATGCCTGAAAAGTCAATGGCTGAGATCTCGGAAGCAATCTAGCCTGATTTGTGCCGACCTTGGAGCAAGAGAAGGCATTTATTCAGCCTTTCGCAGACGTCCAGACATATATATTATGATTCATATGGCTCAACCTTTTTTGCATTCCAAACAAAGTGTCTGTCCGTATGGAGAGAGAACTTTCGGAATGTGCAATGCATTAAAAACTTCTCAGTAATATGACTGAGCTCTTCTCATTTCTTATTTAAGCGGTGATCTACCGCAAAGTCCACCTTAATATTTGCAAGAGAGGTCCTCTAGATATGGTTCTCGGGTTCCTGCGCCATCGAAAGCTGGATGTGAGCAGCATGTTTCTCCTTCATCTCTGTTGTCCTTTCGTCTCCCGGTGACAACAACAATGACAAATCAATGTTAATATATCTGGCCTGCTGGACGTTATTGCTAAATGATGGCAATGCCAATATGATGCTGAAGCTACAGAAGAGCGTGAGGAGCGGTGATGAATGTCGGCTTTGTGGGAAACGGTGAGTGTAACATGGTCAGCATCTCGACCAGCTGTGAAGAACATCTCCCACAAGCCACCACAATATGGAGAAAAGAGTAGGAGACGAAGAAACGATTCTGTTTATCTGCGAGTAGCTTTTTATGATCTGTAGGAAAAAACACAATTTGGGAGTTTCGCCAATAAATTACATTTGATTATTCCCCTCGATGGCAATGGAAGCCGACGGGTAGATTTCAGAATGGAAACGGTCACAACCAGATGGCTAATTAACGCCCTCTTCAGTTTTGGCCGAACTAAGAGTGTGTTCTTCATCGCATCGTGAGAGCTTCTCCTGCACCGATCGAACGCTAAACTCCATTTTCTCCTCAGATGTTTACACGATTAGCGGTTATTAACAACATGCATGATTTTTATCGCGTCTGAGTTTGTGTGTGCGTATGTGTGTGTGTGTTTAACCCACAAAAGAAAAACATTTCAGCTGTATTCCATTTCCTCTTCAGGTCTGATAACGGATCATTTACATGCATCTAGACGGGCGGCGGCCTCATCGCTCTTTGGCTTGTTGTTGTGCTTATCTCTGCAGTTATTACACTGCTTGTGTGATTGCGGTGTAATAACAGGCATATCTCAGCGCGTGCGGGTAATGGGGTTATTAAAGTGCACTGATTCCTCACACTCTGCTGAGGAACCTGCGTGGTGACTCTTTGGTGGCATCTGCTTCGGCTCAGACGCCGCGTCACATGTCCGTCTCTGGTCCGCGAGAGATACGCCGCCTCATCGCCCATCATCATCATCACATCACGGTGTCACAGAACTCGCTGCCTCAGAACATCTTCTGGAACATCTAAAGGACACAGTCGGGGGTATAGTCCACCTAAGAAAACAGCATTGAAGGAATTTCTTAGGTCAACAAGTGATTTAGAATGGTTTGGTATTTTTTTGGTTTGAAGTTGGTTCATGTCTCACTCTCTCTTCGCTCTCACTCTCCTGTTCTTCACGTTTCACTCTTCACTCTCACGTTCATCACCTCTCAATCTCTCTTCACTCTTCTGTTCTTCACATCTCACTCTCTCCTAACTCTGACTCCTGTTCTTCATGTCTCACTCTCTCTTCACTCTTTCCTGTTTTACCAATCTCACTGTCTCTTAACTCTCACTTACCTGTTTTTCACGTCTCACTCTCTTCACTCTCACTCTCCTGTTCTTCATTCTCTCTCTCTTCAATCTTGCTCACTCATCACTCTCACTCTTTCTTCTCTCATTCTACTGTTTTTCATGTCTCACTCTCTCTTCACTCTCACTCTCCTGTTTTTCATTCTCACCCTCTGTTCACTCTCTCTCTCTCCTGCTTTTTCTGTCTCACTCTATCTTTACTCTCACTTTCCTGTTCTTCATGTCTCACTCTCTCTTCACGTCTCACTCTCCTGTTCTTCACCTCTCACTCTCTCTTCACTCACTCTCCTGTTCTTCACCTCTCACTCTCTCTTCACTCTCACTCTTCTGTTCTTCATGTCTCACTCTCTCTTCACTCTCACTCTCCTGTTCTTCTCGTCTCACTCTCTCTTCACTCTCACTCTCCTGTTCTTCACCTCTCACTCTCTCTTCACTCTCACTCTCCTGTTCTTCACCTCTCACTCTCTTCACTCTCACTCTTCTGTTCTTCATGTCTCACTCTCTCTTCACTCTCTCTCTGCTGGTCTGCACCTCTCACTCTCTCTTCACTCTCACTCTCCTGTTCTTCACCTCTCACTCTCTTTTCGCTCACTCTCTCTCCTGTTCTTCACCTCTCACTCTCTCTTCACTCTCACTTCAGTTTCACTAGGGCTTACTTTCACAGTGAAATTTACGGCTCCGTGCAGCGTAACTCTTTCTAGGTGTAACTCTTCCAGCATTTACATAAACGTCTAATTTGAGGAAGCGTCGGCTTCCTTTCAGGAAGGAGATGAAGGCACGTCTGGAGGCATGGCTGTCCTGCATCATCTCTGCGGGTTTCCAGCCCCCAGTGTCTCTCCATTGTTTCATTCTCTCATTAATTCAAACTCGCTTTCTCTCGCCCGGCATTCAATCTAGCCCATCCTCTGTTTTATCTCTGGTGTTTAGCTCTGGTTTTATCTCCGCTGCTGGGGATGGGTTTCATTACTGTACTCCATCTCGGGGCCTGGACAGGCTCTCTCCCCGCCGCCGCGCGCTTTCCCATAATCCTTTTAATTAAAGGCCCCGCGCATCACCCGCGCGGCCCCGAGCCTCGCCTGCGCGCCCTCGCCTTTTGTTCTCGCCCGGCTCAACCGCTCATTTTGTCAAGCCATGCGCTTGCCATTTGAAAGACTTTGCCGTCACCTTTGTCTCCTCTTTTATAGAGCTTTAATCTCCACGCCAATATTGCCGGAGTGTGTGTGTGTGTATGTGTGTGCAGGTGAGTGTGTGTGACCGAGTGTGTAAGAGATTGTGCGTTTGATTGTGTGCAAGTGAGAGAATGTTACTGAGTGTCTAATACAGAGAAAGAATGTGTGTGTGTGTGTGTGTGTGTGTGTGTGAGAGAGAGAGAGGGAGTGGGATAATATGTGTTTGTGTATTGTGTATTTGTGTGTGTGTAAGAGAGAGAGAGAGAGAGAGAGACAGTGTGTGTAATAGAGTGAGATAAAATGTGTGTTTGTCTGTTTGTGTATTGTGTGTGTGTGTGAGAGAGAGAGACAGTGTATGTAATAGAGTGTGATAATATTTGTGTTTGTCTGTTTGTGTATTGTGTGTGTGTGTGTATGTGTGTGCGCGTGCACGCGTGAGAGAGAGAGTGTGTAATAGAGTGGGAGAATATGTGTGTTTGTTTGTGTGTGTGTGAGAGAGAGAGAGAGAGAG
>CM051496.1:27384108-27399752 GCA_028031935.1 Paedocypris micromegethes
GAAAGAGTAGTAGAGCATGTTGATTGCATTGGTGTGTGTGTGAGTGCGTAAGAGAGAGAGAGAGAGAGAGAGAGAGAGAGTGAAAGACAATAAGAGAGAGTGAGCGTGTGTGAGTATGTGTGTGAGAGAGAGAGAATGAGTGAGTGAGTGAGTGAGTGAAAGATAAAAATCGTATTTGTGTGTGTGTGTGTGTGTGTGTGTGTGTGTGTGTAACTGAGTGTGCAATAAAAAGTAAAAGTGTGTAAGTGAGAAAGAGAGATTGTGTGGTTGTAGGATGGAGAGAGAGAGAGAGAGAGAGTGTGTGTGTGTGTGTGTGTGTGTGTGTGTGTGTGTGGAACATTGATCCAGCTCTGGGCTCATCAGGGTTAAATGCAATCAGGGATTTGTAGCACAGTGACTGGTGTGTGATCAGGATGTCAGATAAGAGCCGGGAAGCTGCAGCCATTTGTTGGGAAGCGCATCGATTTTGCTTTATAAGTTAAATGAAATCCTGCTGCGGTTTAAGAGCGCGCGCGGGTCCCAGCACTTCCTGTTCCTCAGGTGCTTCCTGAAGGAGCCCCGGGTCCCGCTGGGGGTCCGGCTGATTGATTCAGGACGCTTGACCCGCCTCTCCTCGCCCTTGACCCGCCGCGCCCACCATTCACGCGGGTGGAAGTCGCATCGGTGTGCGTGAAGAATCCGTCTCGGTATCTGCGGGTTATTGATGTTCCTCTGGAGTTGTTGTTTGGTGTGTGTGTGTGTGTGTCCACGTCTCTCACACACACACACCGCACCTGAACACACACTAATAAAAAACTGTGTTTGATGAATGTGTGTGTGCGCGTGTGTGTGTGAGAGATGAACATTTGTTTTATGGTGTGTGTGTGTGAGAGAGATGAACATTTGTTTTATGGTGTCTGTGTGTGTGTGTGTGTTTGATTGTAGGTGTGTGTTTGCGTGAGATGAACGTTTGTTTTATAGTGTGTGTGTATGTGTGTGTGTGTGTGTGTGTGTGCGTGTGCTAATTGCTAGAAAAAAATTGATCTGCTTTATTATGTGAACTTAATGAATATTGGATTACAGTGGTGTAGTTACTTATTAATTCTCTGTGTACGAGGATTATTAGTTGATTTTCAATATCCAGTTTAAATATTAATTATCGGTAGTAAATATCGTGGACCCTCAGGACGCGGAACTTCACCTGAATCCATTTATCACTTCTTATTGGAATATTTAAAAATTGTTTGATTGAAATTTAAAAACTGGTAAAAATACAGACACTGTCACAATGCTCGAATTAGTCTTGGACTACAAAACCTAGGATTCTTGTCGTATGTTTTTTATTTAGGAGTGGAGCTAAAAGGGGGCGGAGCTATGCACTTCAAGATTTAAATTAAATCTTTTCATGACAGTTCTTCGTCTTTACTTCCGATGATGCAAATTTGTCACAGAAAATGTTAGCATGTGTGTGTGTGTGTGTGTGTGTTTACTAAATAAATAAACTAAATAATAAATATAGTATTATGTATTTGTATAGTACTATATTATTATATTACTACTGAGTACCATCAGGACGCAGAACTTCACCTGAAGACACCTATCACGTCCTATTTAAATATTAAAAACCTTGTTTTTTTTTATCTTTTTAAAAAATGATAAAAATATAGACACTCACGATTCTCGGATTGGTCTTGGACTACAAACCCCAGGATTCTTGTCGTTTGTCATTTTTTAGGGGTGGGGATATAAAGGGGTGGAGCTATGCAGTTCAAAATGCAATTCAAGATTTAAACTATATAACTTCATCACAGTTAATTGGCTTTTCTTCTGAATATGCAAATTTGCACAAACACATGACTGTACAAATTTGAATCTGGTGTGCGCGTGTGTGTGTGTGTGCGTGTGTGTGTTTACATGGTTCGAGAGAAGCGCCGACCTTCAACACCTGTCACAAATCACCGGTGCGACATTGTCACGCATTGTGTTGTGATCGATCGAGGAGACAATGGTTTCTCCAGCACCGTCCCGTCAGGTCAGCACTTCCTCTCGGACACTGAACGACCCTCCACACCAGATGGGACCCGTCGGAAAATGACCAATTAATGTCACGTCGAACAAAACCACGAGCATAGAGACACCATCTCTCTCCATCAGCTCCAGATGAGTCCCAGCAGACGAGGGGTTAACTTACACTCCGCCTTCTTCGTTTGCGTCGAACTGCGTCCATCGACATGACGAGTCTGTCTTCTCGACCTCTCGATTCTCTCGGACCACTGCAGGAGTCAACGCACATACATTCGCTTTGTGTTTTTATCGCAGAGCTGCGGTTTGAAATGCAAATTCGAGCGGCTGCGTTTCAAAAGACACCCTTAAAATTCCATATCGACCAATCACGTCTGGCTGTGTGTGTGTGTGTGTGTTATACGTCTAAGTGCGAGCATCCAGCCACTATAAATCAAAGAGTTGTTTGCATTCACGTTCGAGAGCTAGTGTTTGACCTTATTCGGCGGAGGAGATGGATGGATTCCCCGCTGCGTGGAACGCTGGGAATATTGCGATTTAAGGGCCTTGAGTCTCACGGTGAATTCAGACCGGCCGCTTTCACTCCGTCAATCAAAGCTGAACAATTCAAACAGAAATTTGACTTGTAAAACCGGCTTTTCCTGGTCTGTTCATTAAAGCCGACTGAGACTGAGATTTTTAATGCCGTTTTCAGCAAATATCGACGCACAATTATAGCTGATTAGCGTGAGTAATGAGCGGCTCCCTTCGTGTTTTTGAGTTCCCGAGTCAAACTTGGTCGTCCGTTCTTGGCCTTTACGCTTGACTCTGGCGGTGCCGGACATTGATCCGGATAACGACTGGTTTGTGACCAATATCTGACACTAATTGATTAGATTCAGGCGTTTTTACCGTGGCGCTGCCTTTATTCGAAGCGCTTTGTTCATTAACGATGAAAACGGCGAGGTGGGGGGTCAGTTTCTTTCTAATTTGTCGAAATTTCATGAATATTTCAGCATTTTGAAAATGTCTCAGACCGACCATGCATTATTCAGGACAAGCCGCGCATGTGCTTGCATTCAATTATAAATGTGACAAATAAGCCCTGTGGGTAAACCTGTGCAGTTATTTATTCGCGCGCGCTTAACTTTGTTAAAACGCCAACGTTCAAAGTTTGGAGTGTTTTCTGCGCTGGAATGCAGAGATGCTCAGAACTCTCAGGAATGATCCTAAACAGTGAAGGCGACAGTGTAGCGCAGCAGTGATTCTCAAGGAGAACAATAGAGTGAAGGAAACCTCTAGGTGGCGTTGCACTGGTCACACTAATCCCGGCATTCTAACTTACTAGTGTTTTTGTGATTCAGGGTTAGGGTGCTGGGTTAGGTGGTTAGGATTAGGCAGTTAGGGTTGGTGGTTAGGGTTAGGCAGTTAGGGTTAAGGGGTTAGGGTTAGGCAGTTAGAGTTAAGGGGTTAGGGTTAGGCAGTTAGAGTTAAGGGGTTAGGGTTAGGCAGTTAGAGTTAAGGGGTTAGGGTTAGGCAGTTAGGGTTAAGGGGTTAGGGTTAGGCAGTTAGAGTTAAGGGGTTAGGGTTTGGCAGTTAGAGTTAAGGGGTTAGGGTTAGGCAGTTAGGGTTAAGGGGTTAGGGTTAGGCAGTTAGAGTTAAGGGATTAGGGTTAGGCAGTTAGAGTTAAGGGATTAGGGTTAGGCAGTTAGGGTGGTAGTTAGGGGGTTAGGGTTAGGCGGTTTGGGGTTAGGGTTAGGTGGTTAAGGTTAGGCTGAAGGGACATCATCTCTCCACTGATCGGTCCAGATGTGACATAGAACAATGACAACCTCTCCCCAGTTTTGGAGTTTCCCCAACAAAAGTCAAGAGTCTCTGGAGAAAGCAGTAATAACGTTTGAATCGATTGCTGATATTTCAAGTTCACAAGATGTTCCAAGAGTTGTTCCACTCTGCATGTTCAAATCCCGGTCTATTGAGATCCACAACTGAGTGTCCTTGAGCAAGACTCGGGCCCCCAACTTGCCCCCCAACACCATGGCTTAAATGGCAAATCAGAATTATGACACGGCCCCTAGTGGTTACACACTCATCTCACACTTCGTCCGCAACTGACCCTTTTTGGCCACACTTAGGCTGTTTGTAAAGTAAGTTGCGTCTGTATAAATGATTCTACACACGTTCCTGCAAACAAACGACCCAACAGAATCTCCCCAGTTTAACTCTGCGTTTACGAGGTAGTATCATCGTGTGGAATGACGAGGCCGTCTGCGTCAGAAAGACCGCGCGGAGCCTCTGCTGAAGAAGCGTGTGGCACTGATGCTCACAAGTGTGTGGCGTCACAGACGAGGCAAATGAAAAGCTGATGAGTCCCTGTGGCCCGGTGAGACGCGGCCAGCGCCAACAGCTCCTGCTCGGCCCCTAATTGGACCCAGTTGGGACTTACTTTCAAACCGCGGGAGCTTCAGCGTCAGAGTATGTAACAAGTCCCCGCAAACACATTCCAACTCATCTGGGCGCAAGAGCCGCTGACTATCAACACCTTTCAAACGTTTTCTGGAAAATAATTGGGACTGAGCCAGAATTTGCCCTGGAATATCTGACCCATCTCAACAAAGCCAAACCGTAGCGCTAAATAATACAGAAAACGCACCTCACGCCTCTCTAGTCCTGATTCCTGTTCTCACAGATACAGCTTTCATTGCTAGTCATGGGATCATTGTATAGGGTCCGGGCGTAGATTGAAGACTTGGGCCGACTGAAGAAAACCTGATATTGTGGCTCTGTTAATAAAATTAAAGCTGGTCTCTGGGTTCGTGGACCCTTATTCGTGTCTTATTTGACACCAGTGAGGAAGAAAGTGATGATAATGACTGTGTGGATCTGTCCATCCTCATTTCTGATAGCAGTGAAGAGGAGGAATTATTGGGGTTCGAATAAAAACATTACAGCCTTATTTTTGTTACTTTCACTGTTTACTGACAACTGTTCATGTTACATGTTTTGCATACAATTGTTCTTAAACTGCTGTTAACTTTTATGCAGTTGAGTTAAAATATTTTACTACAAAATTTGGTTCAGAGTCTTTTTTTTCTAGATTTTCCTCCTTTAAAAATGGGTGCATCTTATATGCCGGTGTGTCTTATATGGCGAAAAATACGGTAGTTGCTAGCACCGCCACCAAGGCTTGCTTAGGTTTCCTCTGGGTCACTGCAGTCTACTGAATTAACACATTTCAAGAGAATTAGAATCTGAAAAATTGTGTGTAAGTGAAAGTGTAAATACATGTTTTTTTTTGTGATTGGTTGCTGAGATTGACTCCAGCTCCTCGTTTTTTTAAGTGGTTAAAACTTGGTTGTGGGACATGTGACTATCTGCTAAGGAACAAATAACTTTATTTATAGTTATTTGTGTTAAAGTTATTTGCGTTACCAGTGGGACACATTATTCTTATCAGGCTTCAGCACATAATTCTAGATGATTGGAGAACTTGTTTGGTTCCGTGGAAGAATGGAGATCAGTTTTTTGTTCTTTTGAAACTTCCTTGGAAACCCTTTGTGAGTCTTGAGATTTCAAACCACAGAGTTTTTCTCTTAGTGGAATGAGATTTAATAGGCCACAAGGTGTTTGAATCACCAAACCGCTTAACAGACACACTAATGGAAGACGTTATTTCTGTAATTATTAAATGAAACACGGTGTTTTGCAGAATTAATTGGACTTTAGATGTGGCAGGTAATGCCGTTTCTTCTGGGAATCCCACACTCCAGTCGATCTTTACGTCTCGCCAGCGATGAAAACAGACTCATGCAAAGTACCTGCTGCCCCAGAGTGTGTGAGATCCGCACAAAACAAATAAAGACGGGGAATATGCGACTTTGGCTAATTAGCGATGAACACCAGGATTATGACTTGTGTGAAATACATTATGAGCCGCTGCATAATTTCCGACGCCAGCAAATGCGCAACTTTAAGACTTTCCTTGTGGGACGCTGTTTTAAATAAATGAATTTCATGTTTGCATAGATTACGGCAGGGCCACAGCCGCCGCAAATGATGATTAGCATTGAAAGTTTGGCGCGCGCAACAGAAAGCGGTCATTAGTGAGCTTTTCCTCACAGCTGTCAGAAACCTTCTGCCACTCAGTGCCAAGACTGCGATATGCCCACCGCCATCTCACGCCGCAGCAAAAAAATACCCACACTGAGAGAAAGACGTTTTGGATAGAAGCAAGTGAGAAAAGCTGTGAAATAAATGTAAATGGGAAAAACCGACTCATATATGGAGAAAAATGGGGTAAAGTATGAGAGAGAGAGAGAGAGAGGGAGGGAGGGAGAGAGAGAGTAGGCCGATCATCCACACCACTCAGTAATTGAATGGTGAGCTAGCTGGAATATCCTGTCCTGGGGGATCAATATAATGTCACTCGGCCTTTTATAAAAAACTGCAGCATTGCCATGTCATGCAATGTTCAAGAGAGAGAGAGAGAGAGAGAGAAAAAAAAAAAGAAGGATAGAAAGAGAGGGAGGCAGAACTTGTGAAAGAGAGTGAGACACAATGAAGGAGGGGCAGAGAGAGACAGACATACAAAGAGAGTGTGATAGAGAAAGAGAAAGAAAGAGAGAGGGAGGCAGGACGTGAGTAAAGACAAAGAGAAAGATACAGAGAGGGGGAGAGAGACAGAGAGAATGAGAGAGAGACAGAGAGACAGACAGACAGAGAGAGAGAGAGAGAGAGAGAGAGAGAGGTAAAGAGGGGGGGGGGGGGCAGAGAAGAGAGAGGAAGAGAGGCAGACAGAAGAGAGAGAGAGAGAGAGAGAGAGAGAGAGCATGATCCAAGGCCAGATGGAAGCCCCCCGCTGTCAGACGTTCTGACACTTATGTCCTGCCCAATAGAAATATATATTTAGATGCGAATGGATCGACAGCTTGTCAACTCCACTGACAATATGACGAAAACACCCTGCAACATCAGACCTGTGATGGAGACGACCTTGCGTCGCAAACTTTTATTTTATTTATTTCAATTTTTTTTTTTGGCCTCGTAGACCTGAATGGGTGTGTGCAATTTATAGAGTTATAGTTTCCGTCGAGGACGAGCAGCTCGGGATCTGCGAGCATGTAAAGTGAGCAATGGACAATCTTATCAGGGCTGTTGTGTCGGGTCCCGATGAAAATGTAATGTACCTATATCATCCCTCCATTCATTTCCTGAGTCATGCTTCCATTTTCTGTGCCACCGGACCTGGAGCCAATCCCAGCCACTCTGGGCCTGAAGACAGGACACACCCCCTGGCTAGCAAACCAACCAATCACAGAAAGGGACACAGACAGACACAATCACACTCTCAGTCACACCTATGAGCAATTTCTCCAGATTTCGATTCTCCTGAACACGTTTTTCTAAACAGGAGACCCAGAAAAAACCCATGGAACCATGAAAAAAAACATGCAAACTTGAGACCTCCGACTCTACATACAATAATGCAATTGTTCACTCAGTATGATTAGGAAGGCATGGTCTGCATCTACTCTGGATTTCTTGTAGTTTCTACATGATTTCCTGCATGTTTTCCGGCCACAAAAAGAGCAGTCGAGCAAAGAGGAATGATTGAGCAAGAAGACAAAAGCACCAAGTCGTCAGCTCAGCCTCGGCGGGCAGAACCCAGACAATAAAGGGCAAAAAAAAACAGCTGCTGCTTTCTGGTGGCTTCCTGTAGTTTGCGTGGCGGAGGCGTCTTGATTTATTGACTGTAATGATGCATTCGGCCCGACATCGCTGTGGTGGGGGTGGATGGGCTTGGCTGTGGAGACTCAGACCTTCTATCCAGGCAGGCGCAGAGGACACTCCTCAACGGCTTCCAGCTTTTGTTTAGCATCGGCACGCCAGAAACCAGCTGCGTTAACGCAAAGTGCATCCTGCTTAAGGAAATCACAGTAATCCGCTCCCCACATCCTGACAGAAGCTGACGAGACTCCAGAGGTAGAATTATCCCGTCAAGTGGCCCTTTCCGAGGCCGTATGTAAATATCGCCACACTGCGTAAGACATCACCAATCGGGAAAAGCGGTTCTGTTGACGATGCCGCATTTGCGGTAAAGACCCTGCACGTTCCCTCCACGCCGCAGGTGCATCGTGTTTGTTGGCGGCTCCTTTGACTGACGTTAGACTGCGTGTTGCAGCATGTTTGCGTGGTTGTCACGCTTTGACAGAACGTAATGAGTAAGAGCTTCGTTCCTGCTGATTACACGTTGACTGATAAGATTCATTTGACACTAATGTAGCAGGTGGTAAATATATCTGTGATTGTTGTCATTCGTCCTGAACTGCACTGGTTCGAACATGTTCAATGACTAATATTAGCGAATAGGAAGGCTGCATAAGGTAGAAGCCCGGAACCGAACCTCATCTGCACCTTAGCATCACTGCAACATTGCTTTTGTTCCGCATCTCTTCCGGAGGAGTGTCAATACCATTGGGATGAAGACAACGTCGCTTGAGGAATGTCGTACCATCATCTTCACCAATGACTTTGTATTGTTAGCATGCCAGAAGAAACTGGCACCAGAGAGTCAGGTTCTCCCTAGGTTTTCGCCTCTCACCCCGTTTTGTTTTGTTTTCCTGGCCACTGTCGTGATCCAGCTTGCTAAATTTTTCCTGATTTTTTAACACAACTGGATAATGGATTTTTTTCTATATATCTCTCTATATTTTCCTAATTCACATAACAACTTTGCGTTGGTCTTAAACTAAGAAAAGTGCTATATAAATAAACTTGAACTTGGTTTATCTATTTTGTGTTTATGGTCTCTGAGACCACAATGCTCAATGAAGAGAGTAGAAGATTCATCAGTCGATTTTTGCGACTAGTTTTTCCTGCAGATGGAAGTGACGTGTGCGGCTCTTTGTCTAATTACGGCTGCATTAGTCGCAGTCTCCGCTTGTGAAACATGCTTGATGTTATTTCGGGCGGCTTATTCCCTCCATTCGTTCTCATCCCTGAAGTGTTCATGGGTAATTTGCAGCAGGAGCTTCAAACCCTCCGTCTTCGCCGACGCTCATCCGTCTTCGCAAACGAACTCAGTCTGTTGTTTAGACTGGCTGAACGCAACAATGTTGCACTTTTTAAAGATAATTTTACACTAATCCTCCCAAGCGTTTGCATTGGTTATTTATGAAGTATCCCAACACCGATGGTCTAATCTGTAAATGAGCTCTAAAGCCTCAATAAAGGAACTGTAATTTAGTTCTTAAGCCTCCGTAAAGGTTTATCACACCATGAACATAATCAGAGCAGATGTGTTGTGGAGTTTAATCACTTCTTATAAAGATGAATCGGGTGCAGGAAGTGGCTCAGTAATGAGACGATACCAAACTAATAAAACAATATGCAGAACGGTGCAGTCAACACACGGCCTGAAACTACATCCATGTTGAGATGTTTCTTCTGGCTGTGGGTCATGAGGAGTAGAAACTAGTGTATAGACTAGGAACTACTCACCGTATTTACACAAATATAAGCACCCTTTATATTGCCTTTTCCAATTTTAGCAGCTTAAATACTTGCGGGGTGCTTATAATCGCCGATTTAAAATATTTATGTACATTTAAGCGCTCATTTCTTTTAATAATGGTTCCGGAGGAGACGTGCATATGAGTTTTTATTATCTCAATAACAGAACGTTTGAAACGTAGCGACACTTAACAGAGACAAAATAAGACTGGTAAAAGTATGATTAAACTAAATATAATCATTAATATTTGAACAGACAGACCATATTGCATCTGGTAGATGGCCATGCTAAAGGCTAATGGGCTAGCGCTGCAAAAGCTTCGGAGCATACAGAAAACCTTTCAAAACGAAGAACACCGGAGTAAAACACAATCAAAACGCTCTGTCTGCTGCACAGAAAAAAACGTGTTGTAATATTTACAACTAACAAAAATAGAACTTGGATTTATGCTATGCTCTTTTTGCGCAAAAGCTCATGGGAACCAGTGAGCAGCAAAGCATGATGGGAGGTGTAGTTTCGACCGCTAGAATAGATTATTGTTTTATTAATAAGTAAAACAACATTGAAGTGATACAAGTCACATGTTCGGTTTGTTAAATAAAGAAAACATTTGCATTTTAAAGAGAAAATTAATGTAATTTAGCCAGAAACAAATATCTTAGTTTTATCTATTTTTCGTTTGTGCCTGAAAAATCAGGGGGGTGCTTATATTCGCGTAAATACGTTATGCACCATTTATCAACATTACAAATTACCCATAACCCTAACCCTAACCCTTCAAATTTCAAGAGCATTTCTTCCCAGGGTACAAACTCCTAATGAAAGATCCTGAACCAGCTTTCCAGGCAAAGCAACAGTGGTCCTCACCAAACATCAGGGAAAAAAACAGACAAAGATAGAGTTTCACACAAAATACACAACTGCATATGTTCTGGTACACAGGGGAGATCAACACACATGTTTTACAAAGACTTTCCGGCGTGAGGAGCACATGCATATTTAATGGAAAGTCAACAGCATCTCCGTCCCCAGCTGAGTCCCGCAGCCCCGGTCCGATGGCTGTGTGCAAGGACCGGTTACAGGGATAAGTCCAGATCACAGATGTACCAGACGCCCTTGTTGGAAGAGCCGCCATAATGGACTTATTCCAATCCTCAGTAGAATCTTCCACATAATCCTGCAGACACTTGCCGATTGGCGTGGGAACAATTGTCGTCAATGTTAAAGATTTTGGAACAAAGCTGCCAGGGTTTCTCCGGGTCTCCATTGAATGAATGAACCATGAATTAGAAACCATGTGAACGTGACTTAGATGCGTGAATTTTTACCAGGATTTTATTGTATAGGATTTATTTTATTTATTTTGCACATTTGAGTTTGATTGAAACTGACTTTTTGTTCTTTATTTAATTAGTCTTACCATTTTTTAAACATGGAGGTGTTAAATTTTGTTTCGGTATTAGAAAATAAAACTTCATGAAGAGACTTTTTTCACATTTCTTTGTATTTTATTTTTAGCCTAAATTTAGTATGAGTAAAATACTTAAGTTCTTTTAAAATTAGATACTTTGCTACTTTGACTCAAATATTTTATATAGTGGGGACTTTTTACTTTTATTGGAGTAACTTATACAGTACGTATCTGTACTTTTACTTAAGTATGGTTGTCTGGTACTCTTTACAACTCTGAGCGCATATGCAAATGAAAATTGACTGTTGGGATAGAAACAGCTCCCAAAAATGAATAAAGTGGCATTCACTTCTGAAAACATCCTAGTTTTTTAATGCGTTAGCCAATGTTGGGTCACGAGGAGCTTGGGACAATCCCAGCAACTCTGGGTCTGAACATGGGACACACCCTCTGAAATGATGGCTGACCAATCACAAAGCGGGACTCACTGACTCACACTCACCACGGGTAATTTCCCCGACAGCAACATCTGAAAATTGTGAAATCGCGGTGAAGCTTGATCTTTGCTTAAACCATCCAAATTCTGTTTGCATTATATTTTCATAATCATTATTTTAAAATCCATGCAAAATGAAGAATAAATGGAGAGTGAATGACGGCCGCGGTGTTCCGTCCTCAGGGACCGGGCCCCGTATTAACAGGGGATGAAAGTGCTAATAAAACAGGAGAGCGGTAGAAGTCGCGGGGTCACGTTCTTGTGTAATGAACGGGGAAATTTAACTCATCCAATTATAGGAAAGTAAGACGAAAATCCATAGCGTCACTCCGGGCACTGGGCCCAAATGCAAAACTAATAATGTCAGGCAAAGCTCTGGCTTTCTCTTTACTCACCCAGTGTGTCCGTGTGTGTCAGGAAAGTGCAAGCGACGAGAGAAGACGGGCGTGCGTCCCATCCACGTTAGCATACATTATTGATAGCTCAGAGTTTTCCGGTGTGTTCCTGGACTCTTTAATGGGCCGGACTGCCATTCACACGGCCATTTAGAATTACTGGCCTCTTTTCTTTGCGGGTTGCTGCATGCTAAAATAAAAAAAGGTCGATAACGCTGAACTATAATAACAGACTATATTCCCACCGAAGCCAATTTGGCCCCATTTCGAGGGAGTTTGCTCATGGAATGTGCCCTTAATGGACAAGTTTATGCTAGTATAGGCATTTGTCAGCCAATATATGCATGTGCTTTCAAGAGATGATGAGGAGAAAGCAAGTAGCCTGGCCTTGTCGCACACGCAGAAAATAGAAATTCATTCAGATTCAAATCCAGCAATTCCAGCGTCCGAGGCGCCGACTGGGCTCGACTCGCCCATAACTCATGTTTTACAAATAACCGCGGCGACTCTCGGTGTCGTGCCAGCCGACAGTCGCAAACGTTGTGCGGAAACGCGACACGTCGATCAATCACTTCCCTCCGAAAGGAAACTCATAAAACACACGATTATTTGTAAAAGCCAGCTGGTGAAAAAAGCTTTAATTAAACCTCGTCCTTTGTGTGTCAAGTGAAAATGAAGGCTTTAGAGACCAATTCTTTTCTCCTTTTTCTTTTTTTCCTCCTTTTTTTTTTGCATGAGCCGTAACCCTCGGAGGCAAGTCATTAGGGCTTATACATAACCATCACGCCACATTAAAATCACATTACACAACAACCATAATCATCACGTTCAATTACATGTGGTAATAAATGCCTGCGCAATCTTTGCTAAATCTATTAGTGCGACGCTGCACTAGAGAAACAAAAGAGACGGAAACAAAAGACAGAATAGACGGAACTCTGACACCGTCTCGCTTTCCGCTGACAGCGACGTGTTGATCAAAAGGTATTTGCAGAATCTTTTACACTTTTGTAAAAAGAAATTGTGAAGGGTCAAGCTTATTTCCAAAGGTATTTGTCTCTAATCGTGAAAGCTAGTTTCTATGATAGCGTTGGTCTTCATGAAAAGAACTTTGTTGTGTAAGATTCTGACGTCAGCTCAACCCGGTGTTTATAAAGCTTTGACGGAACATCGTTCTCTACTTGTTGGCCGTCTCACTGACAGAGATAACATGGCCGACCTCATCCCAGCAGACCAGAGCGACACCAACTCCCTTCTCTTTCTACTGTTAGTGAGGAAGAGAGTTTGCATTCTGGAGCTTTATTCTTTGAATAAAGTTAGTTGGAATCGGTACTTCGATTAAGCACAAGGACATTTTACTAACCACAAAAGAAATTTAGTATGGGCTTAGGAGATGTAGTGATATTATTATTGTATTTTGATATTATTTTGAGAACAGGATTGGGCCGAGCACTGAGCCTTGTGGAACTCCCCATGTGACTGAACATCTGGCTGAAGAGATTCCACTTACACGAACAAAGTAAAAGCAAACGGACAGATTCTAAAACCAAAACTAGAAGTACGTACCAATTCAGTTTCTTGAAGATTGAAAGAAAGTATTCAACACTGTGATCTGTGGTGTCGAATGAGATTGAGTAGAACAAACATCGAGATGTTCAGACTGCTGCTTAGGAACCATTTTATCAGAATCAGAAAAAACTTTATTGCCAGGTTCCATAGGGAGCATTTTATGGAACTTGGAATGTGTCTTGGTGTAAGTGATGCTTCACGCCACACATTCAATTGCACAGACAGACCCATGACATAAAGTGACAATGCAGGGGAAGGGAAGATATAAGCAGACACAAACATATAACATAAACGAATAACAAATTCTGTTTTTTAAAAAAATTGTATTGTCCTGTCAGACCCATAAGTCGGTTTGCTCTTCTTTATTACCCGATGAGGTATAATTACACCAAAATCGAATCACCTCACCGTAAAAAAAAACGTGGTATCCCCCTCCCCCCACACTCGTGTTCTCACAGTACAACCCAGTAGTCGGTTTGCTCTTCTTTATTCCCCGATGAGGTATAATTACACCAAAATCGAATGAGTTCGCGTCCCGTGCAAATAACCTCACCGTAAAAACCTCACCGTGGTATCCCCCTCCCCCACACTCATGTTCTCACAGTATAGCTCACAGTTTTTCAGGGTTTTTTTTTTTTGGAGAAGGGATTTGACAAACAACAACAGTGACCTTTAAGTTGGTGGAGGCAGCGCGGCTCTGATCACAGGGACTGAAACGCAGCCAGACTGAAATGTCAAGCGTCCCCACGGTTCCAGCACTGACGCAGGCCTGGCCGAGCTGCAGGGGAAGCTAGAGGAGCGAGGGTGTGCGTGAAGGGGGTCTTACCTGCAGGGTCCGGCCACGCTCACGTCAAACTGCATTAGAGCAGGTGTGCGGTTGGGAGATTCCGACGTTCCTTTGGAAAGCTGCAGGCTAAACCGTCCTGCACAACGCACTTGGATGTTTACTGACCCATTGCGGGAAAACTCCCAGACCGGGGTCTATGTGAGGGCGTCTTTACTTGTGAAGCGGTTTCGCTTTTGCTCGACCTGTGTGATAGGAAAACTCGTCCAAGCTGTCCTTGAACAACCTCCGTTACCTACAGGTTTTTTTTTTTTTTTCAAATCACTAACAGTGCTGAAGCGCTCATGAAGTGCAAGGAATAGAAGGATAAAAAAAATGGAAAATTATCATATTTATGCAAATATAAGCACCCCCCTGATTTTTCAGGCACAAAATAATTTTTTTATTAACGTTTCTGGTTCAAATGCATTAATATTCTCTTACTTTTCTATACTATTACTTAATTCTCCATACTATTTTTTTCTTTATTTAACAAACCTAACTTGTGACTCGTATCATTTTAAATTGTTTTACTTGAATAATAGATAACAAAAAGTCAATTCTAGTGGTCAGGACTTCATTTCCCAAGATCCGTTGGTCTCCAGTCAGACTCCTCACATGTGCAGAGCAATTGTTTCAAGCTCAGGCCTGTTTCAAGCTCTCAGTTTATCTGACCCCTTAACAAAGGATTATTATCCCCTGAGCAGCGACCCAGCGTTTTGATTGTGTCTGTTCCTTGGATTTTTTTTACTTCTGCCCGTGTTCTTCATTTTTGACTATTTCGACTCTTTCTGCGATGACACAAATGACTCATTTATAGCCGGCTGCGCTAAGCTAAGCTAAGTGGTCTTCGACTGTAGTCTCTGTTTGTTGTAATATAAATATTGTACAGTATTTAGTATAATTTTACTTCTTCCAATGTTATTTTGTCTCTGTTCAGTGTTGAGGCGTGTCTAATGTTTCTTTATTTCTGTTTTCAGTATTAGCCAATAAAAGCTTATACTGTAGCACGTCTGCCTACGTATTATTTAAAGACGCACACACGCGCCACTGACATAAAGTCGATATGTTTCCGTTTATGTGTGCTTGTTCGTGACTTGAAATACGAAAAAATTGAGGTTTATATTTGCACGCATATTTGAAATCGGCAATTTTAAGCACACTGCAAGTTTTTCAGCGTCAAAATTTTGAAAATAGGGGTGCTTAAATCAGCGTAAATACGGTACATTTGCATTTTCCTAACCATTCTACAGAACAAAAGTCTTGTTTGAAGTTTAGCAAAAGCGTGACTGGAGAATTGGATGGAGATCCAAGTTTGAATCCGTTCTTTGTATGGGTTTCCTCTGGGTCTCCAGTTCCTCCCTCAGTCAAGAACAGAGTCTAAGTTGATGTCCAGAAAAATTTAGTGTTTAGTCTACTGTGTGTGTGTGTGTGTGTGTGTGTGTGTGTGTGTGTGT
>CM051496.1:27401506-27442891 GCA_028031935.1 Paedocypris micromegethes
TGTGTGTGTGTATGGATTGTTTGATTGATTGAGGTAATAATTTAGTTTGGACATGTTTAAAACATTTTTACACACACACACAATAAAATATATACTGTTATATTAAAGCTGATCAATGACTGACTTAGTTTGCACTAGGTATGGTAGTATCAATACTTTGGAATCGATACGTCAATACCTGCTGGCTTATACTTTGGAGTCGATACTTTCATAAGTATCGATCAATACCAACTTTAATAGTTCAAAACTTCAATTCGTTTTCACTTCTGGGCGGATGTTTTATCGCTTTCTCGCCCATAATTGTTTTCTACCTCTCGCTATGCGCATGCTCATTCATTTAAATCTATTATATTTATGTTGTGCCTTCAATTTACCTATTTATGCTATGCTACCCGTGTTTAAATTATGATTTGCGTGTTTCAGTAATTTTATGTACATTTGAAATGACTTGAATTGACAATACAGTACATGACGTAGTTTTTGAATGCGTTCCTATACATAATTAGGTGGAATTGGCTTAAGCCTACAAATGTGAACATGGTGCATTTCCTGAAAACAAATCTAAAACGTGACTGATGTTTTACCGGTAAATATTTACTGTTTTGTTGCATCTTTTTACAACTATATTTCCGGTTTTTGAGCACTACAAACTTTCAATTTGAAACATTTTATATAATGATGTTTATAAACAATAAAACACCATTTTGATCTGTAGTTACTCGGTAACGTATACATTTTAAAATTGTGTTATCGCCCATTTTTAGTTTGCACACTCTTCTCATTAATCTGGGTATTTCTAGAACTTAATTTATACTTTAAATTAAAGCCAATGTTTTTGGCTTTTGACAGTTTTGTGTGAATTTGGGATGCGCTAAAAATCTGTGTTCTTGATCTAATGCTCCATAAAGTCCCTTTGTGGTCCAGAGTATCTGTGTCATTTACATTTTTGTCGTGAAAAGCATCTGAAACCAAGCGAATAGACCAAACGGAGTGAGATTTAACAGAAGGTTTCCGCTCAGATCACGAGGTGATTCAGAAAAATCAGACGCGGCGGACGGGAAAAAAACGCGTTTTTATTCAAACTGTCGGTTTTGTGTCTGTCGTGCTGCTCATCAGTATGTGCGAGAGCGTCGGACTTCAC
Organism: Paedocypris micromegethes; assembly: GCA_028031935.1. Classification (NCBI taxonomy): domain Eukaryota; kingdom Metazoa; phylum Chordata; class Actinopteri; order Cypriniformes; genus Paedocypris; species Paedocypris micromegethes. The sequence goes on from CM051496.1 coordinate 27,402,648, forward strand.
AAGAAGGAGGTGAATCCGGTTCAAGGTTTCCGCCGAACACAGCAGGTGTGATTCAGGCTCCGCCCCCCTTCAGCCCTCGTCTCCTGCATCCATCACGCCATCCTCCGCTGGGACCGGCCTGTTTTGACAGATGCTCGTTCTGTCTTGGCACATCTCACAGGACGCTATGGCACTTGTCATCCTGATAAGAGAGAGAGATGTGATTAAGAAAACAAAGTCACTCTCTTCCTTCTCACTCTTCTGCACCTGTGCACCATTACACCTCAAAATATCACCATAAATCCTAGAAAACGAACAAAACAGAACACGGGTTCATAGAACACTATTAGACGTGGAGACACATTCTGCTGTAGAACTTGAACAGACACAAAAACAGACCGTAGTGTCGCTCACTAGGTCTTACTTTCAGCCGCGTTCTCGAGAATTTAGATTTTTAAGCGGCTCTGAACTAATGTTAAAACATTTCATTTTCCGGTGTCCCAGAGATGCGTCCAGTGTTTGGTGGGATTCGTTACTGTAATTAAAATACTTTTCCACTGAAAAATTTGTGCAACTGAATACTGTTTTTATTTTTCGGTAATTTAGTTACAGTTACTTATAATGTACTTGCGTTTCATTGTAAAATAATTAAATTGACTGAAAATATTTTCCGTATTTATGCAAATATAAGCATCCATTTTTTTCCAAATTTTCGACGCTGACAAACTTGTGGGGTGCTTAGAATCGCCGATTTGAAATATGTGAATAAATATACGCTCCCACTTTTCTGTATTTCATGTCAGGAGCAATCACAAATAAACACTAATATACCACGTAAATAGGCAGACGTGCATACAATACTGTAAGCTTTAATTGAGCTACAAAAATAAAATAAACTACAAACCACGACCAATTAGCTTAGCTTAGCACTAACAAAAGGGTTCAATGTGTCACTGCCGAAAGAGTGAAAACAGTTGAAAATGAAGAACACGGTCAAGAAGTAAAAAAAAGTCCAAGAAACAGACACAATCAAAACGCTTGGTCTGCTAAGCAGGGGATAATAATCCTTGGCTTCAATTTTCTTCAAACGCCATCGGATAAACAGAGAGACTCTTGCAAAGACTCTTGGGATATGGAGTTCTGACCACTAGAAACGACTTTTTGTTATTTATCATTCAAGTAAAACATTATCAAAATGATACGAGTCAGGAATACAAGTTAGGTTTGTTAAATAAAGAAAAATAGTAGTTTTATTTTGTGCCTGATAAATCAGGGGGGTGCTTATATTCGATAATAATATAAAAAAAATATTTTATTATTAATTTATGAATATACACGCTTTGCATGTTTTTGCGACACTCGATTTTACCGTAGCGTATTTATTTACTCGGCTAGAACGGCAATAATCAAGTCACTTCACATTTGTAAAAAAATATTTTAGCCTTTCCTGCGAAAAAACACAATAGTGCGAGTATCTACCTTGGCGACAAACACTTCTTGATCCGACTTTCGATGAGCAGCTAAACTTGATTCAACTTCGACAGCAGAACGTGTCTGAATGTCTGAAGCTTAAAAATATCATTGCAATGATGGCGACATTGTGTATGAGAATTTCTGTGTTATAGGTGCATTTGTTGTCTCAGAATATTTTTGTCCTTCAAAAAACTTTGTTTATTACAATATATAACAATAATTAAGCAGACTCAGAAAATTAACCGACTAGGACCATTACAGATTAGGGGCGTGTCTGAGAGATAGAAGTGTGTCTCTCAATCTGTTGTTCTTATTACAAGGACCTTATTATTTTTTTTATATCCTGCGGCGCACGAGCATTTCTTCTGCGAGTTTTTCTGCAGAAAAACTTTGACTCATCAGAATCGCCGAGACGGAGGCCGAATCTGCCAGGCGACATCAGGATACATGTCCTGCATCTCGGCTCCGTGTCACTTCCTGCGCCGACCGGGGCTGGAGAACTCTGATTGGCCGAGGTGTGTATCGCCAGGCGACCACATGATCCTGTGTGAGGAGAGTAAATCAGCCTCGGGCCAAAAGCAGAGCTGCAGGAGAAGCGGTGGAACACAGACAACACTGACCTGAGGGGAGGTCAGACACACACACACACACACACAGCGTTTCAGAGGTTTGAGAGCACGTTGGTTTTAATTTTAGTCACTGGGGGTTCAAGCCGGGAGGGTTAAAAATCATCAGGTATGGCTTGGATATTTATATTTATTCTAATCAACTTGAAGTGAGTTTTCAGGAAGAGAGAGAGAGAGAGCGACCAACGTGAGAGAGAGAGCGACCAAAGTGAGAGAGAGAGACAAGACAGAGAGATAGAGAGAGAGATAGAGACAGAGAGACAGACAGAGCAACCAAAGTGAGATATATATAGAGAGAGAGACAGAGAGAGAGAGAGAGAGAGAGAGAGAGACAGAGCGACCAAAGTGAGAGACAGAGAGACAGACAGAAAGAGATATATATATAGAGAGAGAGAGAGAAAGGGAGAGAGAGAGAGACCAAAGTGAGAGACATACAGAAAGAGATAGAGAGAGAGACAGACAGACAGACAGACAGAGAGAGCGACCAATGTGATCGAGAGAGAGAGACAGGCAGAGAGAGAGAGAGAGATAGAGAGAGACAGAAAGAGAGAGACAGACAGAGCGACCAAAGAGAGAGAGAGACAGACACAGAGAGAGAGAGAGAGAGAGAGAGAGAGAGAGAGCAGCCAAGAGAGAGAGAGAGAGACAGAAGTTTGACACTGTAAATTGAAAAAGACATGTTCATAATGACTTTGAATCTGGATAAAGTTTAACCTTAAATACTTTTACTAATATATCATAAAACCTGATAAATAGAAATTGGACGAGTGAAACGGCTGTCACTCGGCAGCTATGCGAATCAGTTGTTGGGTGCCGAGAACATTCCGGCTGAATCAGGAATTCCAACTGTCAGGCTGGGAAACCGCAGAAAAACAGCGTTAAATATTCTGTATGATGCTGGTCGTGTGTGCGAGGCTTCTGACAGCGCCTGGAACAGACATTTAGGCCATGATGCTTTTGTTTTAAATGCTAATTACAAGTGTGAAGACGGAACGATGGCTTGAAGAAACCAATCAAATGTCGGGCAAGTTACTTTTCAAAAGTAATTCACTACTAATTACTCAATTCAGTTACGTATTTCCAGGGGTGTAAATAGTACCGGACAGCCATACTTGAGTAAAAGTACAGATACTTACTGTAAAAATTACTCCATTACAAGTAACAAGTCACCAATTTCAAAAAGACTTGAGCCAAAGTAGCAAAGTATCCAATTTTAAAAGAACTTAAGTATTAAGAAGTATTTTACGTACTCAATATAGGCCCAAAAAAAAAGAAATGTGAAAACAAACTATTGTTTTCTAATGCAGAAACCGAATTTAACCTCAATGTTTGAAAAAAGGTAGAGCAAAGTCAGTCTCGATCACTTAAATTAGCAAGTAGATAACACCCAGTGTACGTGTATTTAGGCCCCTAATTCACGTTCTTGTGGTTTCTAATTCACAAATAGCCTCCATTACCTTCAGCAGCCTAAAGATGGCGATATTCACCTCGTCCGCCCAAGAAATTAACCGTGGTATAAATCGATAAATCGCTTGTCGCGCACAATCAAAATGTAACGAGTAACGATAAGTGTTCGTTCAAATGTAGTGAAGTGAAAAGTACTGCTACTCAATCACAAATGCAGTGGAGTAGAGAGTAAAAGTTGCTTATATTTTTGATACCCAGTGCAAGTACGAAGTAGCCAAAAACATACTTAAGTAAAGTAACAAAGTACATTACTCAAGTACCCTACACCCATGTGTATTTCAAATACTTTTCTAATTACTGTGTCTGAAAAGTAGCGTAGTGACTTAAAAAGTAACTTAGTATCTAAATACTTTGTAAAATCCTTATAAACCTTAATAAATAGTTGAGCCTTTTATTCTGAGTCTCCTTTATTATTGTTATATAATGAATAAAGTTATTGGTAGGACAAACATAATCTATGATAATATATGCACATACATATAAGGCGAGAGACATACAGACACACAGAGAGAGAGAGAGAGAGAGAGTGAGACAGACAGACTGACAGGGAGAAAGATAGAGAAGCGAGAGAGAGTGAGTGAAGAAAGTGAGAGCAAGCGAGTGCAAGGCCGAGGATCAAAATAGATATAGATTTGAAAAGACTAACTCTCCGGCTCAATGTTAAAAGTACATTTGCGGTGGCGGGACAAAAGGAAGTGCGCTGGAGATGGAGGGATAAAGAGGTGGAGGTCAAACTCATCTCCAGCTCATCCTCTAAAACCCATCTCGCTTCAATCTCACCAATTCAAGACGCGCTCACACGCTTCCATTCAAATTCCAAAACCAATCTCCAGTCGAGAATTCCATCTGCGCCGGTCCGACCGCCCAAAACGGGATTGCGCCTCACGCTGAGGCATCATGGGAGCTCAGGTTAAAGTCAGTCTCCGTCCATCAGCTGGAGAAAAGACCTGACAGCAGCGGATACGGACCGAGACCGGCAGATCCGTAATTGAGGAGAATAAAAGAGTTTGTTTTAAAGAAGCCATTGTTTATCCAACTAAATACAACTGATTTATTGTCTAAAACAGCTGCAAATATTTCACAAGAGCTACAAATAGTCGGAAATCGGTAATAGAGTTCAGAACTCGGATTAAACGTCAGTGTACGAAAATCATGAAAAGTGTGAAGGCAAAAGTTTAACCGTGTACACGTTTGTAAAAATTGCGAAACACAGTGAAGACGCTGGATTCTGGGAGAGTTTATTATTTCAGGTATATTTTATTGGACACTTTTGAACACAGACAAATAATGGACGTTTTTCTTCTTTTTTTTCCCCCAATTCGAATAGCAACTTTGCGTTTGTCTCGAACTAAGAAAAGCGCTACATAAATAAACTTGAACTTGAACTGAATTGAATGTTCGGGTCGATTCAGACAAAACGGAAGTTAAAGTCAAAAAGATCAAAAAATGTGTTTCTTGAGACATAATACACTGCTGTCTCACACACACACACACACACACACACACACACACACACACACACACACACAAACACACTCTCACACATAATATAAACATGTAGTGGGTGTTACATATACATGAACTGAATCACTATATTTTTATATGATAATTACAGCAAATAAGCCGAGCAGGAGAAGTTACAAAGTGAAAAAAGTATTTTTAAAACTTTGAATTTTGACACGAACAAAATAAGAGGGTTAAGTTGCTGTACTTTGTAATTCTCCTTCTTATTTTTGCTATATTTATTGGTCACTTTAAACCCTTTTTTACCCTAAAACCCTTCCATTTTTGCATTTGTATTGTATGTTTATTCTGTTTTCGTTGTTACACTACCCCCTACTCTAAACTGTTGGAAAAAAAAATAATTTCACTACATTTCGTACTATGTATGTATACGTATGCAGGTGACAAATAAAGATTTGAGTTTTTGAAGAAGTGGATTTACAGAACACGGCAAAGTCTGACAAAGAAAAACCAGTCAAACGGAACGAATTTGCTCAGAATTTGCTCAGCATCTCAGAACGCGGTCCAACAGGTCGGCGTGAGAAAAAGAGTCGATCCGAACCCTGGAAAGATGCTTATCCTGTTTCTTTTCCATCCGGAGGGAGGACGATATCTGGCAGAGATGTGTGTGTGTGTGTGTGTGTGTGTGTGTGTGGCGTTCAATAATCTGTTGCTGTGCCAACAGCATTGTTGCTTTTGATGAACTGTTGACACACACACACACACACACACTCACACTTCTTCTCTCCCCTGTGTTTTCGCTCCACATGGCATGTTCTCGTCTCTCTCTCTTTTATCTTCTCCCTCGCTAACACCGTGTGGGTGGCTGGTCTATGACACGCAGCTTAAAATAGATGTTCCTTCATCACAAACGAGGGATGAAAAACAGTCGTGTGTTGCGGGAAAAAAAGAAGTGCAGGGCTGGAAATATAGGCACCAGAAGTGAACACGAGCTACAAAATTGTGCAAAATAGTCTCTGGCGTGATGGAGGGATGCGGGAGGAAGTCACGGTAGAGCATCTTCTCCCTCGTGGAGACAACCCTGGTCACCATTTATCTTCTGAGCAGCTTGTTCCATGTCTTGTTCTATTGCGATAACCTCTCTACTAACAAACCAGCTCAGGGATTACCGTATTTACGCTAATATAAGCACTCTTTTTTTTATTTTTGACACTTAAAAACGTCACATATGCAATTTTCCCATATTTAACCTCAGGAGAAATCACAAACAAACGGAAACACATAATGTGTAGGCTGACGTGCAAACAATAAAAGCTTTATTTAGCTCATTAACAGAAATAAAGACATATTAGACACGCCGTGACATTTAACAGAGACAAAATAGTCAAAACAGTCGAAAATGTAGAACACGGGCAAAAAGTAAAAAATTCAAGGAACAGACACAATCAAAATGCTGGGTCTGCTAAACAGGGGATAATAATCCTTTGCTTTGATTCTCTTCACACAGTGTCGGATGCACAAAGATTTTTGACACAGTTGCTTTGCGTGGACTGGTGCAAAGACTCTTGGGAAATGACGTTCTGAACACTAGAATCGACTTTTTGTTTTCTATCATTCAAGTATAACGATATCAAAATGATACGAGTCACAAGTTAGGTTTGTCAAATAAAGTTTTTCATGCAAATTTTGTGCATGAAAAACCAGGGGGGTGCTTATATTCGCATAAATACGGTATCACCAATCATTTTTACAATTTCTCCTTGTGTCAAAATACACGTTTTCATAAAGCTTTGCATCATTGGTATGATGACCAAAAAATTGGTATGATGAGATAAAAAATTGGTATGACCACTACACATTTGAATATAATTAGGCCTGAAGCGCAACGTGTTTTAATTGGTCCATTGAAGTGAATCTCATTCCCAGTTCGGCTCAACGGTGTGTTTTGCTGTGCAGGATTCCACATCTTCTCCATCGCTGCTGTAGATCCTTCACGAATCCAAGTAGTCAGCATTTTTCCGGACGTTATCATCTCCCGGCACCTTGAGATGAGTGACAAGTCAAGCACACGAAGGGTTGTAATGTGTCTGTGCGGCTGTAGCTCATGTTCCTCACGAGCTGGCGTGATGACATCACTGCGTCAGACGGCTTTAGTGAGTATTAGGTGAGCAACCTAAGGCCCGGGGGCCACATGCGGCCCGTTAAAGGTTTAAACTTGTAAAAGATGGAATGATTTGTCAGATATATTTTTTTTTTATGCAAATCCGGTTAATTCACTATTAAGGTTTATTTTGTTATCTATATTATATGTATCAAACTTAATGTATCAAACGCAAATTTCGAACAAACTAATGAAAATATTTAATATTTACGTTTTTTTTTTTCGCTTGCAATTTTTTCCATGTTTTTGTTTGAAACTTTTATTCGTTTGCTTTTTTTTGCGTTTGAATTTTTTACCAAAGATTCACTTGGATTTTTTACAACTTCCTCTGATTGGCTGGTGAAAATGTGATTGACAGCTGCATTCACGGCGAGAATGTGATTGACTGGAATAGGGGGAGGAGTTTAGCAAGCGCTTAAATACACGTTCATAATCGGAATACCTTCATCTTCGGAATATTTGTGTACGTTTGTAGTGATGAGTTTGTCTGGACCGACACAACACAGTAACATTAACCATTACTCAATACACACTTTGTTACACATAAGTTACACTTTACTCTGTTACTTGTTGCACTTCAGTTACAATTTACTCTGTTACATGTAACACTTCAGTTACTTTGCTCTCAGTTACTCATTTCACTACAGACACTTGTTACACTTCAGTTAGAATTTACTCTGTTACTTGTTAAACTTCAGTTACTTTACTCTCCGTTACTCGTTTAAATTCAGACATTCGCTACACTTCAGTTAAGATTTACTCTAAGTTACTTGTTACGCATCATTTACACTTTACTCTCAGTTATTCAGTACACATCAGTTACACTTTATTCTCAGTTACATGCTTTTTACACTTTAATTACACTTTGCTCTCGGTTACTCGTTTCACTAGAGACACTCGTTACACTTTAATTACACTTTACTCTCAGTTACTTGTTGCAGTCCAGTTACTTTACTCTCAGTTACTCGGTACACATCAGTTACACTTTACTCTCAGGTACTTGTTACACTTCAGTTACTCAGTACACTTCAGTTAAAATTTACTCTCTGTTACTTTTTACACTTTAATTACACTTTACTCTCAGTTACTTGTTGCACTCTAGTTACTTTACTCTCAGTTACTCGGTACACATCAGTTACACTTTACTCTCAGGTACTTGTTACACTTCAGTTACTCGTTACACCTCAGTTACACTTTACTCTCAGTTACTTGTGTAAATATTAAGGTGCTAGTGTACGTAAACCTCACTGACACTGTGAGTGCTGGTCTGGATCTTTCCCACTAAGGGAGACTTTGGTTTCTGGAGCGTCGTCACGTCACGGATGTGCAGCGTTTGCTTCTCTCTTTCACAAAAGCGCTGTGTTGGAGTTTCCTCCCACTTTGCCCGGCCGTGCCATTATCTTCTTTTTGAAACTGCAGCCTAATGCAAAAACATTTTCATTTGCATGATATAATCCATGACTAACGCTCCTCTTTCATGTGGAATATTAATATAGCATTTGCATTTTTTCACGTCTGAGATTTTACAAATGGTAAATGGAAGTGCCAATGTTGCATTTGGGTGGGAGGGCTTGCATCACCCAATAGAACGAGGCTGGTGTGTGTTTTTTTTCTTCTTCTCCATCTTCCTCCATATTTTATGCATGATTTTAACAAATGCCTCTTAAACAAACAAGTGCATGTGCTGGAGGATAATGAAGACGCTTGGAATCGGAAGAAGGCCGAGGACGAGCTGCTGAATAAATCTGGCATTAACATTCTCCTGCGGAAGTCACCGGAGAGCGGCTTGATACGCCTGACTGTATTGGGTCAGGAGAGTTCCTTAAAAATGACAAACCCGATGAAGTGAGAGTGTGAAGTCTAAATATATTCGCCACCAGAGAATCGGCCAGCAGAAGCTGAATTACACGTAACGGAGCCAACGTGAATCATTCAATGACCGTTAAATATCGTAATAACACGTACAACGTAAACATGCATCATAATTAAATATTCGATTTGTTTTATTGAATGAACTGGTACACTGTTAAAAGAAAGATATAATACACTGCAAAAAATGCACATGAAAAAATGAGAAAATAAAAAACAAAATGTAGTAAAATTGACCTAAATCAAGTAAAATTATCTGCCAATGAGGTGAGAGAATTCTAGTTCGTAAGACGGAAACAAGCAAATTAATATTTTACTCTTAATTATGAGCTAGTTAATTTATATTGTCTGAAAGAAATCTGGCTTTATTGTGTAACTTTTTGCCTTGTCAAGAATTCATTTTTTGCAGTGTACAAAGCCTGTCACAATACAATAGTTCAAGTTCAATTTTAATTATACGTATAGCGCTATTCTTAGTTCCAACGCAAAGTCGCTATGCGGAATTAGGGGGGAAAAATTTAAGAAAAATGTCAATTGTTCATCTGTGTGCAAAAATTAGGAAAAGTGTCAATTAAAAAAGAAAGTAATAGACATGTTATGAACCAAAGATGTGTGTGTGTGTTTGTGTGTGTGTGTGTGTGTGTGCACGTAGTTTTATCCTCAGTGGAATTAAGAGAAACGCACAAACCATGAGTGGAAATCAGCGACAGAGCATAAGAAGAGCAGCTTGGACAACCGAAAAAAAGCTGAATATTTCTTTGTTGCTCAGATGGACGAGACAAACTCGGCGATCCAGCGCGTGTGACGTTAGCATGCTAAAACACACACCGTCTACAAGAACGTCCAGCGGAGCCTGAATATTAAGTTTCTCCCGAGAAAAGCTTGAACTGGTCTGACCCCGAATCAGTCTGACGTCCTGCTGAGGTAAAAGCTCCATCACATCATCGTGGAGCTTCCAGACGACGCGGGAGGCGAAATGAAACTGCGGCTGAGGACGAGTGTGTTAACGCTGCTGTGACTGACAAACACACTTCACGCGCTTCACCACACTTATAATAGTCAACTAAAACTAAACTATATTTAATCAAACGCAACAGATCGCTGCCTTAAACGATTAAAACAAATTGAATAAGCGACGATAATCCACTCGGAAATCAAATTAATTTTCAATCTGCCGATTATAAAAAAAAAACGTGAAGGCGCTAAAGACAAAGATCCTAAAACGTGGATCTATTCAAGTCTGAGGGAATAAACATCTACATATTGAATACAAAGTGAAGCGAAGGGAGAGGTAAATCCTGCAGATAATGCTGGTTGTTATGGAGACCGAGAGAGAGAGAGAGAGAGAGAGAGAGAGAGAGAGAGAGAGAGAGAGAGAGAGAGAGAGAGAGAGAGAGAGAGAGCGAGAGAGAGAGAGACGGAGAGATAGAGACAAAGAGAGAGACAGAAAGTGAAAGGAGAGAGAGAGATACAGAGTGAGAGAGAGAAAAAGAGAGTGAGAGAGAGAGGGATAGAGAGATGCAGAGAGAGCGAGGGAGAGAGAGAGAGATAAAGAGAGAGATACAGAGACAGAGAGAGAAAGAGAACAAGGGAGTGAGAAAGATACAGAGAGAGAGAGAGAGAGATACAGAGAGAGGGAGATACAGAGAGAGAAAGAGAGATAAAGAGGGAGTGAGAGAGATACAGAGAGACAGAGATAAAAAGAGAGAAAGAGAGATGGAGTGAGAGGGAGAGAGAGACAGAGATACAGAGAGAGTGAGAGAGATTTAGAGATAGAGAGAGAGAGATACAGAGAGAGAGAGTGAGAGAGAGAGAAATACAGAGACAGAGAGAGAGAGATACAGAGAAAGAGAGAGATAAATACAGAGACAGAGAGAGAGAGAGTGATACAGAGACAGAGAAAAAGAGAGAGACAGAGAGAGAGAGATACAGAGAGAGACAGAGACGGAGAGCGAGAGATATACAGAGAGAGAGAGATACTGAGACAGAGAGAGAGAAAGGTAGAATGAGTCAGAGTGAGAACGTGTTACAGAGAGAGAGAGAGGAGAGAGAAGAGAGAGAGAGATAGAAAAGAACACACACACACACACGAAGAGAGAGAGAGATAATATACACACAAAGAGATAGATAGAATGAGGAGAGCAGATATAACATAAGACATATAGAGATGAGAGAGAGAAGATATTTTGCGAGTATGGTCCACGTCACCAAGACAACAAGCGCTGTTCCTCTGATCCTCGAGCAGTGACGTCTCCATCGTCTCATCGCCGCTTATGGCCTGTCAGGAGAAAACTCCAGCGATCTTCTATTAATATCGCCAGAGAGACGAGCGGATGCAGAACTGCTCAGAAACGTCACGTAAAGCCTTTGTTCACGGGATCATCTGATGACATAATAAAAGTCTCAGAAAGCTAAAAACGCAGCGAGGGACGGACGGGCGGCGGCTATTGATACGGCGTCTATTGACTCGATCAAAATGTAAAACCGAACGCGGAGAAAATCAACAGTGTAATTGACCTTTCAGTGCACCATCTGTTTATTTTCCTCCCGCTAGATGGAAATGGATTTGTCTTGTTCAATATTAACATTTCACAGCGCCGCTGAGCCGCGCATTCGGCTTGTTCGTCATTAGCGCTGGTGGTTGTACGTTATTACCGCCGATGCTTAAGGTCAGCGCTAGGCTAAAGCCAATAATAGAAGCGGAAGGGTTTAGAGGCGGAGACGATGGCTGGCGTGTTGGGAAGGTAGAGAAAACACACCTGACTTTACAGCTCTCGTGCGTGTGTGTGCGTGTGTGTGTGTGTGTGTGTGTGTGTGTGTGTGTGTGTGATATGACTTGATTATGCGACCCATTATTGAGATATCTATTATCTGTCTGACGGTGGACCGAGAGAGAGAGAGAGAGAATGAGAGAGAGAGAGAGAGAGTGAGAGAAATAGAGAGAGTGATAGAGATAGAGAGAGTGAAAGAGAGAGAGACATCAAGAGAGAGAGAGACAGAAAGACACAGCGAGAGAGAGACCGTGAAAGAGAGAGAGTAAGAAAGACAAACAGAGAAAGAGAGAGAGAGACAAACAGAGAGAAAGAGAGAGAGACAGCAAGAAAGAGAGAGAGAGAGAGAGAGAGAGAGAGAGAGAGAGAGAGAGAAAGACATAGCGAGAGAGACAGTGAGAGAGAGAGAGAGACAGTGAAAGAGAGAGAGTGAGTGAGTGAGAGAGACAAAGAGAGAGAGAGAAAAAGAGAGACAGAGACAGTGAAAGAGAGAGAGAGAAAAGAGATAGAGAGACACACAGAGAGAGAGAGTGAATAGAGATTAGGGATATGAATGGGAAAAAGAAATTGCACGTTATTTTTACTTTCTTTATTTTTTTCTCCACATTTTTTATTGGGTGAAAAGTCGAATGCATACACGTACAGGAAATACTACTTCACCATACAAAGCGACTTTCAAGTCACTACAATCTTTTTAAGAATTTAACAATTCTTCATGCTTTCCCTGGGAATCGAACCCATGACCTGGTGTTTCAAACCAGCGCTCTACAGACTGAGCTACTGGGAAATGACATGACTTTTGTTGTCAATATACAAATATTTTTATACAAATTACAGGAATTGACGCATCCAGATTTCGCACTGATGATAATAATGTGCAGACGTTGATCAGAAGACGGAGATCTTCACGCCGATCTCACCTCATGTCGTGCGTCTTAAACGACTTGGCGAAGGAGGCTGACCTGATCTGGCTCGATCCGGCCTCCTGATTGGCTGAACCGGAGCTCGACAGGGATGATGACCGGAGCTTCAGCGCAGGAGAACGACGCCGCAAACGTTTGTGCGAAACGAAAAAACCGCCGTCTAACGAGAAGCTTAAACGCTCCATTGCTTTTCTGCTCACGTCCCACTCCCATCATCTTCTGCGTCTCTCACACACACACACACACCGTGGTGATGAATGACGTCCTCGTCCCATTGGGTCCCTGTCGATGCATGTTGAAGTGGACAGGGTTGAGTTTAACCATTGGAATGACAGAGCGTTTTTTTTTTCCGTCGGCGTTGTAAGAATGGGCCGTGGTGATGAAGACCTGATGATTTATGGCATTACGCTGGGAGAGAAGCTCCAGTCATAAAAGGGATCAAATGGAATGTCTTCAGACGTTTGGTAGAAGACACTTTCAACGGCTTCCGCTTTATACACTGGCTTCTGACTGGCAAAGAATGCACACGACAAAACAAGAAAATTAAAAAATTGAGTAAAAAAAAGACTTAAGTAAAATTGAGTAAGTAAAAAGTAAATTGAGTAAGTAAAAAGTAAAATTGTCTGCCAATGAGGTGAGAAAATTGCACTTGGTGAGACGACTTGAAACAAGGCCTGTTTTCTTGAAACAAGCAGATGAATCGTTTACTCTTAATTCTAAGATCTGTCTGAAAAAAAAACAAGATTTATTGTGTAATTTCAAAATCTTTTGGCTTGTCAAGAACTCATTTGTTGCAGTGTCAATGGAACATGATATTAGACAAAAGATCCACTCGTTATTATGGCCTAACATACTTTACTTTACAGTAATTGAGCATGCGTGCTTTTATCCAAAGCGACTTATATTTCATTACAACTTTTACAATTCAAAAAATTCCGGAATCGTATAAATTCATTTGAAATTCAATTTTTGGCTTGCATTTATTCTGTCCGCTGCCGTTAAACACACACTTTTTGACATCGGAATTGCTTCTTCATATTGGGATTTCTCTAGAACAGGGGTGTGCAAACTTTTTGATTCGCGGGCCACATTGGGTTCTAACGTTTGACAAAGGGGACGGACCTGGCTTCCTGGTCCAGAAACTGTCAATCACATTCTCACCAGCCAATCAGAGTAAGGGCCGCCCCCACGTGAAAAAATGAAACGGATGAAAAAATCTGAAACCAAACGAAATTTTCAAACCAAAACGTGGAGATTTTCATTTGTTTCTTAGAAATGTAAAGTTAATATTTTTGGCATCTGATTCCAAAAACTAACAATGTAAAAAAAAGGCATAAAAATAAAAAAATGTTTAAACTAGGTAAAAAAAATATACTTGTTACATTTTGTGTTTACGGTTCCGCTTAAAAAAAAATATATATGTATAAATAAACCTTCATAACGGATTAACTGGATTCACTTGAAAAAAATATCTGACTTTCATCTTATTTTTACTAGTTTTCACACCCCATGCTCTAAAACAATCGATACTTCTTTGTTTCAAAACCCTCGTCAATAATAATCACATCACAAGATACAGTCACAATTCTATTTTATTTTTCAAAATGCTTTGGCACACACACACACACACACACACACACACACACACACACACACACACTGTATTTGACACAGTGTGTATTCTTTTGACTTGGGGAATGAAGTCCAATCTGAAGCGGCTCCTGACAGCTTCCCGAGATCCAGCCAAATGGTAAAAAGAGCCGAGAATATTGTGGAGAAGAGAAGCGTCAGGTGGGACGAATGGAGAAGAAGAGAAAGAGAGGGAATCTGACAGGCGCAGACACGGTTTGTAAAGAATCCGTCCTCGGCGAGAGAGTGATGCAATCATCCCGGCAGGAATTGGGTCGACACAGAAAGCCACATCAGCTCTCCAGACTAAGACCAGAATGGGTTTAAAGCGTTCAACGGTGCCGGTGATTGAAGACCTGGAAGTGCCATTAGATCCACAGTAATCCTGAGGGCCGGGAGGAGGAACAACACAACCTGCTGTGGGACGGATTGGAGCTGGATGAGGGAGAAAAAATCAAATAAATAAATGAGATCTGAGTGTTTGGGATACAAATAAAGAGATGAAAGAGAGATGAAACGTCCGTCAGAATCCACCTGCTCTGATGCTTCCAGCCGGAGGCCATCGCTCACACTCCTAAACTCACACTCGGAATGAAAACGCTGATTGTACAGTCGCTTTTGAGCTGTGGAGGAACAGAGACCTGAAAGCCACCGATCAAATACAAGGGTTGAGAGAATTTTTTTACTCCGATTCTTTACTGATTAAAGAAGACTACAGTCCCAACAATGGCGGTTGGGAATTTGTTGTCACTGTTTATTATCCATGGGACAACTTATATGTAAGTTTATCTATATATGAGCAACCAACAAGTCGTAATTTAAAGAAAAATAGTCTTTAAAGAAGAAAACTGCCCCATTATTTATCTGTGTTCAAAAATTGTGAAAAAGAGTCAGTTAAAAAAGCGTCCAAATGTCCAAAAAAAGTTAATTTTAAATGTTCGAAAATGTGTTTCAATGGCAGTTTAGTGATACTCAGATGCTGGATTAGTGGACGAAAAGGGAACTGATAAATTCTCGACAAGCTAAAAATATCTTGAAATTGATCAATAAATCGTAATTTTTTTCTTGCAAGATAAATTAACTATGTTAGGATTAAGAGTGAGAGATGACTTAGCTTTTTTAAAGAAAATAGTACTTGAATTGTCTTGCTTGGGGAAAAAAATGCTAATTTTGATGATATTTTACACTAAATCAAGTATGTAGACATACAGACAAAACACAGGATGTCCTGAAACAAGAAATGTCAAGTGTAGTTTTCTTAATTTAGGAACACAATGTTTTCTCAATTTTAAAAAAACTAGCTACTATAGCTAAACTAGCTAATATAAAAAAATAGCTTTTTTATATTAAAGCCAATGAGAACAAGAACTGAAATGCAGAAACAAATGTACAGTGTAACAGGATGTGTGTCTTGTTTTTATCTCACACACATTTTCTCACATAATTTTACTCAATTTAATTTTTTTTACTCATTTGGTTTTTTATTTTCCTATTTATTCACGTGGATTTTTTGCACTGTAATAAAGTTTAGTTTGGTCTGAAAATTTCATCTGAATAAGGGACCAGCCTTTGATAGTTTTGACTTTTAGTACACAAAAATGTAACATTTTGAGATTGAATAATTTTATTACAGTACACACACACACACACAAGATTATTTATTGAATATTGTACTGTACATTTTATCCATACTGTCAATTCTGTACATAGCCAAAGTGTGTATCTTGTGAATAATCGCAATAAACTGGGACCTGCGGCAAAATGGTCACATGTTCAAATCAACAGGTTCCACTTCAGCTTTTCGGGTGTTATTTAAACCTTTATACAATCGTTTAACTTGACTCTACTTATACACACATTAACTTATACACAAATCAACTTTTGCAAGTTATAAGATTTGTTACTGTGACAAGACTGACCACTGCGCAAGTGTGTGTGTGTGTGTGTGTGAGAGAGAGAGAGAGAGAGAGTGTGTGTGTGTGTGTGTGTGTGAACCATAGCTCCATTTTGTGTGTTCATTTCCAAGTCAAAAGTGGAACAAAAATAGCTATTATTGCGTTGACTTTCAAATTCAAATTTTATTTGTTACATCCACAATTATTTTTCAACAACGTGAAGTGAAATGTATTTTGCAATCGTCCAGCATGTTAACATGAGGGGGGCGGGGTGACGGAACAAAAAAATTTAAATAGCGGATAAAAAATAAAATACATAAGCAAAAATACAAGAATACAAAAGCAATAAAATACAATAAAAATAGAGAGATAAAATATGAATTATATACAAGTGATAAAATACGGGGAGAGAAAGAAGACTTTCGGTTCCTTCCACTTTTCCTAACACGTGGGAATGTCCATCCCAAACATTTTCAGCGTTGAAGTTCTGGCTTTGGGGTTGATGTCCGGCGTCAGTTCACCAGTCTGAATGAAGGAGCGTCGCCGGGTTTTGATTGGAGAGGACGACGTTGAAACACAAAGAGCGTTTTAGTTCCCTCGGCGAATCAAACCCAGGTGCATGGCAAACTGCATCGCGTCTTGATTCGCACCGCACGCGCTCAGTAAATATAACCCCAGCTTTTGTATTTCCCTATCATTACCCATAATCCTCGGAGAGGCTCTGATTTCAAAAACTCATTATTTTGAGCATTTCATAGGCAAGTGCCGATTGCTTTTAAGGTGGATTAATTTGATCAATATATAATGAGGGTCTTGATGTCAACTCGACAGGAAATGAGGATGTCAGGGCTGATTTTTCAGCTGCAGAGGAAAAACTAATCTCTGGTTTTATTTTATTGTCCCAGAGGATGCGGAGCTGGAGTCGGCGCGGTCACGCTCGGCCTTAAATCAAATCCGCGCACGGGCGAATTAGTCCGGGAAGGGAACGCGAGCAGAAGCCGTCTCCGCTTAAGTGCGCGGGTGAAAACTTGTTTGATTTCCATCGATTTGGGTGCGGGTCGTCAGCATGTTGTGACACGTAATCAATGGCGCTTGCCAAATTAATGATGAAAATCACTACGGCTGTGCAAATAAACCGTCAATTAGCTGCATGTTCGCCGAGGTGGCGGGGAAAATGGTCGGAGATCTCCATGTTTACCGAAAGCAAATCCGATCTGACGGTGGGATCGATCCCAAATCTATGTTTTTCATAAGCCGTGGAATTGCTTGGGTCCGGCCCGGTCACTCAGGAGACCAGCTTTAGCGTCCAGAACCAGCATGACTTCAGAATTACTGATGGTGCTCATGATGAAGAAGTACCGTTTTTACGCGAATATAAGTTCTTATTTTCGAATTTTCGATGCTCAAAAACTTGCGTGGTGCTTATAATCGGCGATTTCAAATATGCGTGTAAATACAGTATATGTAAATGTATTTCAAGTCAGTATCTATCACAAATAAACTTTATGAGACGTGTGCATCTTTAAATAACACGTAGGCAGACGTGCGACAGTATAAGCTTTTATTGGCGCAATAGCAGAAATAATGAAACATTAGAGACGCTGCGACAGTTAATAGAGACTAAATAACACTGGAAGAAGTAAGATGAAACTAAATACAGTCATTATTACTACAACAAACAGAAATTACAAACCACGACCAGTTAGCTTAGCGCTGACAAACGGGTTCAACGTGTCATCGCAGAAAGAGACAAAACAGTCGAAAATAAAGAACACACAAAAAAAAAAGCATCCAAGGAACAAACACAATCAAAACGCTTGCTCTTCTTAACAGGGAACAATAATCCTTCGCTTCAATTCTCTTCAATGCGTTGGATAAACAGATTCACAGTTGACTCCTGGGAAATGAAGTTCTTACCACTGGAATCGACTTTTTGTTATCTATCATTCAAGCAAAACGATATCAAAATGATACGAGTCAAGTTAGGTTTGTTAAATAAAGAAACAATTGTATGTTTTGAAGAATATTAATGTAATTAAACCAGAATTGTAAAAATGTGGTGCTTTTATTCATGTAAATATGGTAATTGTTCAAGTTCAAGTTTATTTTTATAGCGCTATTCTTAGACCAATGCAACGTCGCTATGACTAATTGTACTTAGAAAACGCAGTTAAGCAGAAGAACTGATCTGCTGCAGAAGCGACGTCAACGGAAACTAGTTCCAGCGATTGGTCGAGACGAGTGATGAGGAGAGACACTTGATTCTGACCAATGACGCGAAAAGTCGAGAAAACGGATCTTTGGCGACTTAAGATGATGCGACATTCCATCATTCAAACCAATAGAGAAGTACAAGATTAAAATGAACAATTCGTAAAAAAAAATGCGAATCTAGTTCCACGTGTTGATGACGTTTCCCATCGATGAAGGACGCCGAGAGCGGGAAAGTTGACCAGGTGTTTGACGATGCTCAACAATTTGGAAAAAAAGCATTGAGATTCAAATCACACCTGAAGACAATCAAGCGCTGAAGACCAGTAAATGATGGAGAGAAGGCGTAATAACAATCATTTCCCAGCAGAGAATGAGTTTATCAGTCCGACATGAAAAGGCTTTTGTCAAACGTCCTTGACAGTGTCACAACGGAAGGGATGGAACCATCTGGAGCTGGAGCACCTGAGACACAATGCACATCACATATCCTTCGCAGAAGATTACACGTGTAGAGAAGAACGGGGAGAGTAGACGACTCAAAGGAACGTGAGAGAAACGCTGAAGACCGCCATCGTCCAGAAACACGGAGAACGCAATCGCATCAATTGTTTGGGCGAAAGGTCAGAATGTGCTTCAGCTCCAATCACAAGAAAACAATCAAAGCAATTTTCAACGTATGACAGACACATTTTCTTGCTTGGAAATAAAAGGCTAATTTTGATGACAATTTACACTAAATCGAGACATTTTTCAATGTAGACATTATGTTTTAACGCAGAACTTCCTGAAACAAGAAATGTCAAGTGACGTTTTCTTATTTTAAGAACACAATGCGTCTCAACTTCAAAAACTAGCTTTATTTAACTTCATTGAGTAAACTTTTTTATATTAAAGCCAACGAGAACAAGAACTGAAATGCAGAAACAAATCTACAATCTTACAGTAAAATCTAAATTTTCTCACCGCATTGGCAGGTAATTTTACTTGATTCCTTTTTTTTTCCTATTTATCTACGTGGATTTATTTGCAGTGTAATAAAGTTTAGTTTGGCCTATGCGTTTCATTATCTGAAGCCTAACGTCTGAAAAAGGAGCTATACGTTCTTTGATAGTTTTACTTCTAGTACAAAAAAGTGGTACATTTTGAGATTGAATAATTGTATTACAGTACACACACACACACACACAATCCTGTCACGTTCTTGGATTAAACTTAGTATATTGTACAGTCCATACTGTCGATTCCGTACATATCCAAAGTATGTATTTTTTGTATATTCTATGTTTTGTATATTCTATGCTCAATCAAACACACACAAAAGTGTGATTTTATTGGTTTTGAGATATTTTTCACGATATTTTCATCAATGCGTCCGTAGTAGAAGAGACGTCTAAAGTACAACACAGACCAAATATCAGTTTTCAAAGAAGCACATTCTCCTTCAAGCGTGAAGCGACTCTTAATGTCGTCTGCGTTTTTATTCCTGGAAACCCACTCGGCTGTATTCATTAATGCATCATTCAGCCCTGCTAATCGCTCCTCAATTCTCTGACTTGTATCTGCAACTCATGAAATTTAATCCTCCACAACTGACACGTTTAATTGGGCGCAAATAGATTGGCATCAGCGCACGACGGAATTTCGCTCGTTTTGAGCGGAAAACTCAACGCCGAGGCTTTCCCTCCGTCAGCGGATTCGCTCCTTCCTGTGGAGCCGCGTTTAGCCCGAGCGCTAGTGTGGAGCCCCAGGAGCCTTCGGTCCATTTAACCGCACCGGTCCTTCACCACAGGAACCACCCGACGCCTGTTCCGAGGGCATTCAGCGCCAACGCTAATGTGATGATCAAGTTCTCTGACCTGACGTGAGTCTGAATCCCCTGTTGAAGTTGGGGACACACACACACACACACACACACTGTAAATTTCCCAGAGTAAAATGTACTCCATTTGAAGAAAACTTTACTCTTTGTCGGATAACATTTGGTCCCATCACAAACCGAGTCAAAGTTACTCTGTAAAGAGAGTCATTTTTCAAGAGTTACTTTTACTTCTTGTTGTTTGGTTACGTTTGTTAAAAGTTGTTGAAAAATGTTAATAAAAAGATACATGAAAAAAATAAATAAATAATAAAAAAAGAGATACTTTTACTCAATTTAGTGTGAAGAAATTACCCTACTCTTTGTTTTTTTTTTAAATCAACTCTCTGCTCTTTTACTCTGGTTTAGAGCTGGCCCCATTTGACTCATACTTTTTTACTCCGTGTAGAGAAATTTTAAACTCTACTCCAGAGTTGTCTTTCATCAATTATGAGTAAACTATGACTTACATTCAACTCTATCAGGAGTTAATCAATTCATGCATTATCCTGAAAGAAACACTTAAAGCAAAAGGATCTCATACTGTAATTTTCTTTTACTTTTTCAAGCACTGCTTTAATTACACTCAACTCATTCTAACTCAAAAGTACCACCGGCAATGCCATTAGCTTAGCTACACATCTCACAAGTGGTAGGTTTCCCTTTTCACAATGAACAGTTAAGACGATTGAACAAACATGATCTTTACGTAAAACACAGCACAACAGCACACAAAGATCTACTGAAAAACATGTGTTTACAGCCAAAACAACACTTAAATACACGACCAACAACAGTTCAAGTTCAAGTTCTGAGCATTTGTAAGGTGCTTTTCACGGTTTTAACTGTCTCAAAGCGCACGTGTGAATATGTAAGAGAATTGTTGCTTTTTTTATTCATTTGAAAAACATCCGCAATTTTGGATATGATGTGATTTTTTGGGAATTTTGTGATTTTGGATAAATGTCTTTAGGCGGTTAGGGGGAGGAGTCACAGTTACTCTAAATTTGTGCTCCCGCTCTTTTGATACTTTTTGTTCAGTAAACTCAAAGCAGAGGAAAAATTATTTTGGCGGGAAAAAAAAACAACTCTGGAAAAATGACTCAAGCGTTTTTCCTGCGCACTCAGTTTGGGCGGAGACGCAGGTGTGTTGTGAGCCGGTCGATGGCGGATCATATTAGTTTGGCTGATGTATGCGCTCCGTGTCATTTACTACACAATAAGACTCGCCGCAGCCTCTCATACAGTCTGCGAAGAATATGAAAGGACATCTTTATGAATAAATCATCAACGCCGAGCTGAGTGACACTCGCCTACACTGAAATCTGCTACGGGGGAAAACAATAACATTTCTAGGAGAGTAGATCGGGATGTCAGACAGAAGCGGCTGATGCTCTGGGATGAAACCCAAAGACTTTTAAATGGAAACTGCCGGAATGAGCCACGCAATTGTTACGGGGCGGGTTTCATCCTGCGTAAATTCCTAAGAGTTGGTCAATATGAACACGAGAAGGAAGGTCCCTACAACTGGGCCAAAATAAACAAAGTTCAAGTTTATTTATATTTAATGCTTTTCTTAGTTCATGACCAACGCAAAGTCGCTATGCGGAATTTCGGGGCAAAATGTTTCTTTAAAGTAGAAAAATGTCCACTATTCAAAAAGTGTCAGTTAAAATAAGGAAAATGTCCATTGTTCATCAGTGTTCAGATAATGGGCTATGAGCAGAAGAGCAAGCTGAATCGCGACAGTTGCTAGGAAAACAAAACCTCTATGGCGGGTGAGAGGAAAAAACCTAGAGAGAACCCGACTCTCTGGTGCCAGTCTTCACTGGTGTGCTAACATTACACTGCAAAAAATGCTCGTGAAAAAATAAGAAAACGAAAAGCAAAATGAGTAAAAAACGACTTAAATCAAGTCAAATGATCTGCCAATGGGGTGAGAAAATTTCACTTGGTAAGACGGCTTGAAACAAAGTCCATTTTATTGAAACAAGCAAATTAATTTTTTACTCCTAATTCTAAGATAGTTAATTTACCTTGTCTGAAAAAACATGATTTGTTGTGTAATTTCAAGATCTTTTGGCTTGTCCAGAATTCATTTTTTGTGGTGTACAAAAACAAGTTCTGAGCATTTGTAAGGCGCTTTACCACACAGGTAAACGCAATAGCTGCGTTTTAGCCTTTTATTGGGTTTGGGGTTTAAGAAACATTACATTGGCGGCTGTTTTTATATTTTAAGCATTACTACTTTTTCAAGAATTACACTTTTTCCATGAAATTCATAACTTCGAGGAACCCGCTCTGATTAAATGATGACTGAATCAATCATTTGGGCCAGTTCTGAGAGTTCGATTGGTTTGGGCAGGCGCGTTTGGAGGAATTTGGGGGCCCCAAGCAAAATGACGTCATGACATAATTTACATATTGATTTGCATACGTATTACATACAACATTTGTAAAATATCGCTGATATGTGTATCATGCAATATAATATGTGTATATGCAATATAATATATACAATAAAAAAATAAAATATAATATTTTTGTGTATATATAATTTCATTGTTTGTTTATTTTAGACAAAGAACATTTTATTATTTTATGCAGTTCATCAGAATGGAACATTTAACATTTATGGTACATCTCGCCTACAAGCCAGGGTTAGCGAGCTTGTAACTTGCGAATGCGCAATTCATTTGCAGTTGGGAGACAGATGTGAACATGTGAGAGAGACTCGCCTGTCGCTGCTTTGGGACGAGGGAACTATCGCTGCGGCGGCAAGTGGAAAAGTGTAAGAATAATACGGACACACGAAAGTCTCCAAAACAGGAACAGCAGAAAATTCGCTAGATTTGTCGCTAGTCGTTTTTTTTTTAAATTGTCGCTAGAAGAGTTTGAAAAGTTGCTAAGTTGGCAACGTGTGGTTGGCTTGCACTTTACCGCATTCACTAACAATGGGGCGCTCACGGAGTTTGTCGCTGCATTTTATTCTTAATCGGTCGTTGTCTTGGGGCCCCTGCCAGCTCGGGTCCCCAAGCAATTGCTTGGTTTGCCTGCCTTGTAGCGACGGGCCTGGGTTTGGGACCCGCCTACTGAGATGTGATAGGATCGTCGATCAGCTGTGGAAGTTTCATCCGTCCATTCAAACCAAGTCAAATTGTTTTCTGATTCGAATCTCATTGGTTTTCCAGGATGTGAACAGGGATGGCGTCTTCTTCTTGACCGGGACGGTGTCACACAGCCAAAAGTCGCCTGTAGACAGATTGTAAAGGCTAATGATCCGCCGCCAACACACATGGTTTCCTTCTCCCGGCGAGGGGAAGAAAGAGCCCTGGAAATGTCTGATAAGGTTCTCTAATAACAATGACAACAGTTTTGGGAAGCTCATTAATTGAGAATCTCAAAGTAATTGCTTTACATCCTGCGGCCGACACCATGTTAATGCAGAGAGCTGTCAAGCTGACAAACAGCCAGTTGCGGAATATGGATTTAGTGTGTTTTTGCGTTAATAACCATTATCACGCTGCTGCCGAGGGAGATGGTGGCGATGGCACCCGTGATAAAACGCCAGCTCTGGCACTTTGATACGAGGATCCCGCTGAAACGCTTTCGCCCTGTCGTTTATTCCGCTTTGAATGGGTTGCTTTATCACTCCGCCATGGTTTGCAGGCTGTAATTCTTCGTCTTAGTCAACGTCTCCACATCTCGTGTAGTTTTCCGTGGCGATTCCATCTGATGTTTGACATTCGGTCTGGGCTAGAATTAAAATTAAACCTTCATTAAAATGATCAAAAAATATTGTCTTGATTGCCAATCGTGGCTTTACTTTAGTTATTGACTTTACAATCCACCACAAGTTTAAGAAAATCACATTAGTTATCCAACTGTAAATAATGTCGAAGGCAGCCTGTTTCTCTCGAGATCATCAAGTAAATTTCTGAACCAAATGTTTTATTTCTGGGTCACGGGGAGCTGGAGCTAAGTGTTGCTTTCATTCCACGCCAAAGCATGTACTATCTACACTGAAAAAAGTGTCTCATTGGGTCAAGGTAAAAATTGTTACACATAATCACTGTACTTTGGATCAAACTAATGTTGTTACTTTGGAAGAAATTAACTATCCACTACTTAGCCAATGCAAAATACATCTATTAATCAGATCAAGTTGTTAATTTAATTGAAATCTCAAATTACACTTTTTCGTAATGTTTTCATTTCAGAAGCGTTGAAAAACAGCCCACCATCCTAATATATGCATATATTCGCTTATCAACACATTCTTTGATGATTGGGGCTTGTGTACTAACAGCTTTAATTTAAATAATAAAAAATGTGTTTAAGAGCATCTAACATTATATCATAAAATCTGAACACTGTGTTTTGACCACTGAGGTGTAATGAGGTGAAACAACAACTTAATCAAATTAGTTACCTTATAAAAAGACTCCCATCATCAGAAAATCTGCTCTATTGGTCCATTGAACAGACAGGCAGCAACAGCGCCTCCCCCTATGGGAATGGCAAACAGGTGGAAATGCAGCCGAGTCTCTACTCACATAACGAGACACATTGATGGTTACGAACATAATCACTTTATTTAAACATCTACTGTCTCCTTTTTAGACAAATCGCTTAATAGAACACACAGAAAATGAAATGTTTTGAGTTAGATCAAGTAAAAATGCTTCATCAGAGTAACGACACGCCTATTGCACTTTTTCAAGTGTGCACTCGATTTACTCTGATCAGCTTTATTCTTCAGAAAGTGTCGTGAAAGAGGCTGGACAACACGCATGAAAGCTCCACACCTGAAGAAACGTCCTCTGGCACAAACGACCTCACTGTCACGAGGAAAGCGTCCTGTCATTCTTTCTCGCGACGCTCTTCCGCCACTTTCCCGCCTCAGACGCCAGGTGTTGGAGGCAAACTGGCGAATGCAAATGGGCTCGACAAATGCACGGGATGCGAGCGCTCCCCATTTGTCATGGAACGTGCTCATTACCCACTGCTCCACACCTAAAATTAGTGTCAGAACAAGACTTCCTCACTGGGTGATGGATTTATTTGCCGCGTATTTTGCCAGCGTTTCAGACCAAAGCACCAGCAGCCTCCCCGTCCATCCATCCACTCATCCCCTCTCCACCTTCCACGTCCTTCACGTCTCTCGATCTTTTACTTTGAGGAAATATTGGTCAACAAACCAGACAGTGAAGCCCAGACGACACCGAAGAGCACACCAGACGCCAGATGGTGCGCTGATTTTGCTCTCCATCTCAAGGTGTTGATTTCATAATCTAAGGTGGAAGATCCTGCCCGGGTTCTCGTCCCATTCTGTGCAAATGACCAACACATCTAGACAAGAGGAAAGCTGGAGACCTCGGTAAATATTTAAAAGCCTTTGGAGGAAAGATGGCACTTATTGAAACCAGGACCACGTCTCCACCTATTCCAGCATGTGCCATTTACCGTCCGAGAATAATATCATATGTACACACCAGAGTCCAGTTGAAATGATTTTCAGTGGACCTGGAAAATAACCTGGAAAGAGAATGCATTATACTTGGAGTTCACCTCAACTTTATTTATAGACCCCTTTTTTTAACAGTTTTGGCTGGACATGATATGGAACAAACAAGCAGATTAAACACAGCACAAGATCAATACAATTCCACAGTCATACATTAAATCCAGAGATACACGCACAACGCAGTTAAACTTAGGAACGAAAAGCAAATACTGTAAAATTCAAAATGTTACGATTCCGAGGGCATTTTTGACCTCAGAATGAACTTGCGTTAGGCTTGGACAACGGACATTTTTCTCTTTTTTTTGTTTAACTGACTCTTTTTCCCAATTTTTTGAACAGATATAGTATATAATAATATATATAGATAAATATATATTATACATAATGGATATTTATCTTTTTAAACACTTTTTTTCCCCTAATTTGACTTTGCGTTGGTCTCGGACTGAGAAAAGCGCTATATAAATAAACTTGGACTTAGGTTTAGTGGGTTTCTTATCAAACATCAAAACAACCTATAGGGTGACTGACCAATCAGAAGCATCTGTGTATATCTGGGAAACTCTTTTTCCCAGAATTGTTAGTGTGTCCTTCAGTTTTGTCTCATTGTGTTCAGCTGTAGGTGTAATTGATTAATTTGCTCAAGTTAGTCATTATATTATCCGTTC
Organism: Paedocypris micromegethes; assembly: GCA_028031935.1. Classification (NCBI taxonomy): domain Eukaryota; kingdom Metazoa; phylum Chordata; class Actinopteri; order Cypriniformes; genus Paedocypris; species Paedocypris micromegethes. The sequence goes on from CM051496.1 coordinate 27,429,169, forward strand.
TCCAGTATTCCAGAGATTTTTTGTTCAGTAAAAGTTTATTAAATGTAGCTGAAAAAAAGCGTATTGATTCATTTCATTCATTCATTTCATTCAGAAGTTCATTAAAGTCATTCATTTTGTAAAACGACAAACAGGAAGTTTAAGGAAGGAAGGGTGGAAGCGTCATACATGTTCTAAATTACTAAGCCTAAAAGCTACGTGATAATTTATAATAAAATAATTACAAGTTTGTGTAAGTAAGTGCGCTGAGAACGAACCGTTGGCGTTTTTCCTCCGTTCTTGCCAACGTTTTTATTCCTCGGTGATTGTTTTCAATCCTTTTTACGCTATTCCTGTCGGTCCATTAATAATTTATCAGCCATATTCAGTGTCAGGGAGCAAATAACCACACAAACTGGGAGTCGTGGTGGGTCACTTCGGGTGTGCAAACTTCTCCGTCCATCTCAGATGTTTGTGGCTCTGGCAGAGATTGGACTCACACATGGGAAAATCATTACGCAGGCATCTCTGGACTTATCTGAGCGAGGTTCCTCCTATGTGCAATCGATAGAAATTTATTGCCGGCCAGGCTTTGCTAATGGTTTTCACCTTGAGTAGATTTGTGAGGACGTGCTTTGTTGTATATGCAGCTGTTTAAATTCGTACATGTGGTTAATGTGAAAGAGTTTCAGAGTGCGGGAAAACGATCTTTAGACTTGTCCTGTAATTAAACTCATTTATAATCGCACCAAGTAGGGTTCAATGACTCTATAAAATAACTATTAATAATCAGGCAGCGAGAGGAATAGTGCTTCGGACTGGAACGTCTCTCTAAGGTCAGCTATTTTTGGACAAGGCGAGTCAATCTAGTCGCCTGCTAGAAATGCCGGGCTAACTGGTGGTTTTGCATGGCTTTGTGATTTCTACACGAGCAACAACATGAGCACAAACAGACACAATCAGCCCGTGGTGAAAAGCCATCGGTGCCTTCTTCATTGGTTTCCAATGACGTGTCGGAGTCCGGTGCATTGCCACTTTCAATCCGAGCGAAGACACTTATTCTTCCATTCAGCAGTGGGAGATGCTCCTGAATGGCTTCTTTCACACCTTTAGCCCCCTTGTCAGCGTTTGAATGCCAGTCGGGCTCTGCCATTTCCACAGACCTTTATCTGGATGGCACAAAGTACGAATTGCGTGGGAGCCTTTTGTCCTCTTCCGAGTGAATGGCTCTTTTTTGATTTGTCCTTACAATCTCCAGCGCAAGATGAGCTTTTCAGCTTTGGGAGTCGGGAAAACAGCACCAATCCCACCAGTTGCCTCCATCACTGTGATCGTGGAGCCGTGCTTGATCAAATAGTTCACGCTTCACGAGGAAAATTGTAGAAGCTGATTTATCGCACATTAAACATGCTTCAGTCATCGGATTATTTCTATTTCTGGGTCCCGGGGAGCTGAAGCCAATCCCAGAATCTCGGGACACAAACACTGGATTGTTGATGACCAGGACACTGTCACTAACACACACACTCTTTCTCGCACCTATCAAAAAGTTTTTAAAACGCCAAGAAGCTTTTTAATGATTCTATTGAAAGTAGAATCAAAGGTTCTGATCTGCAGACAGAATGAAATTTCCGGGCCTGGAGACATTAACCATTGAAAAGCCTAAAAAGAGTCTCTCTCCAGCCCCGTTTCCAACTCATCTCTTATACCCTAATAAAAACAACATTATTCAATGATTAACAGAAAGATCTGATCACATCAGCTGTTTCATATCAAAGTTATTTTACATGTTAACTATTTTATTTTTTAATTTTAACACTTAAGCCACGTAGTCCTAATTTCTGCCTTGTAAGAATAAGTTTAGTCACGTATGCATTAGGACTTTCTCACCCCATACATTTCACTAAAAGTACTAAAATCTGTTCATAATATAATTTGTACGTAATCAATTTCAAACACAAAACATGTACCCTACAAAGAAAGTCTTCTGTTGGAGAAAATGAGGTTTAAAATGCCTTAAACGTTTAATATGAAGTAAGCTTGAAATGCGAATGAGAGGTCAGGTTGATGTTTTCATAAAGTATGTGTGTGTGTGTGTGTGTGTGTGTGTGTGTGTGTGTGTATTACTTAATCAGATTGTAGAAGAGCTCGAACCTTGAAGCATGTAGACGCCTCTCGCTAGAAGTGGTTATCTTTGCTCGTATGCTATATCCAAAATATGACATTGTGCTTTCTTCCTTCGTCTAATTATATTGACTATATATGGTGATATTTTTCTGATGTCCAATTGGCTGATGATCCTTGTCGCACACTCACTCTCTCACGTTATACCTCCGGTCTCTGGACTCTGACAACATATTATGTCTAGAGTCACTATCTTTTTCATAATAAAGTCTTTTGACCATGAGCACAGGGCAGAACTGAGCAAGAAATCTGAAGGAACAAGTCTCAGTCTGTGCTCTCTCCTAGGCAAATTTGAAATATACTTTTACCATTGTGTGGTTTCACTTCTCAAAAGTACAGCAGCTACGGGCGAAGAACCGGTCTTCAAGGGTATATTCTACCTAACAGCTTCAAACCTGAATCTTGAGCAGGACCTTCTAGCTGCAAGGCCAATGCACTACATTGTGTGTCTATTCAACTTTTAGAAAATGAACGAGGAAAATAGCAAGTAAACTTGAGATTCAAAACTTGTTCTAAAGCAATTTTGTTCTGTTGTATCAGTTCTGAGTCAAAGTCACAGCATCTCTGGGCTGAAGGTGGTTGACACCCATCCTCTGTGACACCTTTCAGCCAATCAGGAAATAGAGTCACACACTCACATCAACATTCAGCCTGATTCCTTTGACTTGCAGGATTTAAGAATGTGGTCCGACACTGGACAGATGAAATTAATCCATTCCAAGACGAAGAGACCATACAAACTCTAGGCAGACAAGAACAGTCTCAAACTCCTTAAACACTCGATCAAGGGATACTGCATCATACATTTAAAACCCTCGGTCTGCACATGCACAGCGATTCCATTTCCTGATTGCTTGAGGAAGCAATCCCGACAAAGTCTTACATCAATTAGCCTGGTTCAGCGACGCAACAGAAGAGCGCAACACAACAGGCTGCATTAGGATCTACATCTCAAGTCGTTTGAAGCCATGCTGGCTGATGCAAGTCTGTCTCTTGAAATGATTCGCAATCTCGGGAAGGAGCGAGATGAACGGCCCTAATTCCAGATTACTGGAGACGAGCAAGCAAACTCCATCCCGAACTCCGCTCCAGAAGGCAGAATGGGTTCAGTGGTTGAGCCACAAGTCTCCCATCAGGACTTTCCTAAAAGGAGCGGACAGCGATCTTCTCTGCCCCCGGTGAACAGCAGAGGACGGGATCAGACTTTATATAGATTGTAATTGTTTCTCCACCTCCCGTTTCTTCCCGGGCTGGATTCAACAGCACAAGGTCATTGCTCTTAGGCAGCACCAAACCTGCTTTATTGTTTCCCCGGGTCACAGGGGCTGACATGTATCACAGCTATTATTCCTCTCTAACAAATGGCTGTCTGCCGCTTTGATGTATGGCTCCCTTTTTGAGCCGCTTCCATAATACCCTTGACAGATTTTTTTCCCTCCTCTTTTTGTGATGATCCATCTTCCTTTTTCTGCACTTTCTTTTCCTTTCTGTCGGCTTCCCTTTAAGTCTGGAGAATTTTATGATGGCATCATGATGGATAATTGCAGTTTTGACAGAGAGTTTGCTGCAGATAGCTGGCAAAATGCTCATTGATCTTCTGCGCGAATAATCTGCTTTTGACAAGAAAACAATCTTGTTAGATGTCCCGTTGCCAATAATAAGTGCAGAGAGACTTTTTTGCTGATTTACTACCAATCAGATGCGCATTACTTGATACGGTTAGCATGAAAACGTCACGAGATCCTGAAAAACTAGGCCTTAAGACTCGTGAGTAAATGGGCAACCACAGTAAGCGCTTCATTCACCTCTGGCAGGGGTTTCAAACCGGACCAGATTGCCACCTTAAGGGACGTTATGTGGCAGGCACTTTAATGAGCTCCGCTTGGCGAGATTCGTTGAGTCTTTCAATAAGAATTGGGGCTTTATGGGCTGTTGCACCGCAGGTAAAAGCGGGTTTTCGCGCGACTTGCGTGGCAGGACAAACATTTCAAATCCAGCACCATCCGGGCCAAGGTCGTGCCCGTTCGGCAGCGCTCGGGTGGGTTTGTTTAGCTCCCTGTGGCTAGCTCTCAGCTCATTACAGAAAGCCCAAAACCGTTGCCCGGCTGTTGAATTATTTATGCAGGCTGTGTGGTCGTGCTTCACTGTATGCGTGTGGATTCTAATTAAAACCAGCCAGTCACCCTTAGATGGGCCACTAGGACAGACAGGCTTGCACGGGTGATCCAATAAAATGCTACACACATGTTCCGCGCACAGCTGGCACTGGGGCGGTGAGGCTGGCACGGCATAATAAAATGACAACAAAAGCCCGGCTTAGGCCAGGATTGAGTCTGGCATATGCATGAAATCACAACACTAGATCAAAAACGTCACCAGCCGATGATTTTCCACTTCGGCGCGAGCGTTTGAACTCTACCTGCAAACATCTGAGTCATCAATCATGCAATTTAAACGACTTTCATCATTTAGCTTGTCTGGAATATTCCCTCATTTGTAATAATAATAAAAAAAAACCTCAATTTGTGGAGCTAACTGTATAAATACATGCACAAGGAGCAACAAGTCATTAAATATTTATTGCCACAGTAATTGGCAAACATCTGAGGCTCTTAGTCTTGCAGAAGCGTGAAGACTTGTTTTACATTTCCAAACTATCATCGGGTAAATTGTCAGTGCACTTGCGTGACAAACAAGAAAAGCAATCTTCAGATTCCGAGAGCCGAACTCTCGTTGTGTCCTCGGTGGTCTAATATTAAATCACTTCTCTAGGCTACGGCGTGTGGTCGGTTGAGAGGACAGAAGATGGGAAGGTTGTTGGATGATAAATACACTGTTATTCACGTGTGTGTGTGTCCGTGCGTATGTACACGGACATTTCAAAGATCCACACCTTTAAGAACACAGAACCAGTCACCAGGGAGTCGGCACCATTTGCTCAGTGTGGGATGAAGGCGAACACTGTTTGAAACAATTAGGATCCGTCAACACTGCGAGCTCCGTCACGGGCTAGAATCCAAGGCTTTAACTCCCATCAGTCTATTTATGGATCATAACGCCGCCACAAACAGCATCTTCAGTAACACTTCTCTTACACTGGTAATGGTAATCGAGGGGCGATCTCTGCCTAGCACGATCCGAGAATCAGAATCAGTTAGTTTAAATCTAGATTGAAAACACATATTTTCAATGAAGCATACTTATAACTGTAATAACAACGTGCTCAATGTATAGGAAGGCTGCATAAGGTAGAAGCCTGGAACCGAATCTCATTTGCACACTATTATTATTGTCTTAGACAATTTTTTTTACTCCTAATTTGGAAATGTTTTCTCCCTAATTCGGAACACAGATGAACATTGGATGTTTTTTATTTTTTTCCTAATTCCACATAGCGGCTTTGCATTTGTCTGGGACTGAGAAAAGCGCTATTAAATAAATTAGAACTTGAAAACTCAGTAATATACTGTACATTTACAGTATTTGATCATCCACTGAAATCCACGCATATAACAGTATAGTTCTTTAGTAGAGCTGCAAGAAGCAATGGCGGGGTTCGAACTTTATATTAAGTGGTAAAAGTAGCACATTATTCAGTGCACACTGTCCTTGATGGAATGAACCAATAATATCACTGCAGGTACAGTAGTTCTGAGAAGGCATTCAGTGGTCTTGTACTTTCGGATAAAAGAGAACAAACGCTGATCAAAAAATCAAAGGTTCACTGGAGGAAATTACGTGGAAACCATCACAGAACCGATGCAAATTGGACTCTTTATTCTACGTTTTCTTTCTTTTCGTCCATGTTCCCAGACACGAGCTTTGATGGGGAGGCTCTCGGGATGAAGGCAGGATGCATCTTCACCTCTGACTTGCTGCAAACAAGCTTTGATAATGCGAGGAACAAGACACGTACACCTTCAGCCCTTCTGATCTCGGCAGCAGATGAACGTAACACACACACACACACACAGACATGTGTTGCTGTCAGCCTCCCTCTTGATCACTTCAATAATGTGATCGGATGAAGGAAGAGATTGCGCACACACACTTCCCAATGATGCCCTTTCAGCTACACACACACACACACACACTGCCGGTGACTTTCCCACTGATGGTGTTTTATGTCAAGGTGTGTGTGACACTTCATCCATCCCCCGGAGAAATCTTTGTTAAACTTGCAGGCACGCAGGAGAGAGGAAGGAAGTATGCAAAAGCTAAGGAAGATTTATAGTGTAATCTAAAGATTGATCTAACATTACTGCCGCAGCTAGAGAAGGTTGGTGGTGTGTCTCTTTTTCTTCCGTGGAATACTGTGAAATCAGCCTGGAGACTATCCATTATTTCCCAGCAGAGGAGGATTACTCCTGCCCGGCCTCTGTTTGACATTTACAATATGCATTTTATTATTGGAACTGATCTGTGAATTAACACCGGTATTGCACGGGCTGTACAAACCTTCACGATCTCGCCGAGCATCTGCCCTTTCCGCATCTCCTGCTGACCTTTCTGCACTGCATTATTTAAAACACACAAAACCGGCAAATGGAATTGACAGTGACATATGGCGGAGAGAGGCAACTGTGCATAATTGACGACCGTAAAGAAAAAGAGCTGCCATCAGTCCATAGTCTCTCATCACGGGTGGTGAGTCCCACACTGCTGCTTTAGGATCCCGTGTCCAGAAGACGGATTTGGTCGAGTTTAGCTGATCTAACCGGCCCTGTAGTTCTTTTCTTGCTTTTCTTCCATCTCTCGGTTCCAAACTGTTTTCTCTAGGAGACCGTAAATCGTGAAAGTGTTCGCGTTGGGATCCTCTGCTGAGGGACATCTCAGGCATGTCAGATTGCTCATACAGTTCCTGTCATGACCACAAGAAGACTCTATCCCTCTCACAGAGTTGGTTGGTTTTGTTGGAGGAAGAGTCCTCCCTTCTGGAAGAAAAAGGACAGACGTGCTGGTTCCACAGAAACACCGGATTGTCAGAACACAAAGCAACAAACAAATCTGAATGTCATCAGCAGCTCTAAACAGATCCAGGAGGCTGATGATGCAATCGGAGGAAAGCTGGCTTTGTCAAAAGAACTTTCCACAGAATCCGCTGCTCCCCTGAAGCAATGATTAGCTGCTGGTTTAACCAGAGACATCACAGTCCAGTCAGTTCCTCACAAACGCCAAGCTGATGTCATCAGAGGCAACCGACTCGGCTGAAGAAGGATCCGTGAGCGCTTCCATTTCATCCGCAAAGAAATTTTAACATTTAATCTCTTCAAAATGCTGGACCGAAGAATCGAAGCACGAGGGGTTCATCTGTCTTTTGTTCACCTGCTGGATCGCTCGATCTCCGATCCAGGAGTTCAACTTCGAGTTCAGTGCAACTGTCTCAAAGCTGCTGTGAGAAAAAATAAAAATAGAATATTGTTGTGTTAATTCCATTCTTCGTGGGTGTTTAAGATTATGTCTATGACCAGTGGCCAGGTAAAGAAACCTCACTGGTGGGATGCGAGGAAAAACCCTTGGGAGAACCCGGCATTCTAACACTACAAATTCATTGTGATGGTTGTTCCGAGCCATTGTGATGATGAATCTGGAAGATGTCTCCATCTTGACACATCTCTTCAATGAAACATATACTCACCTGTAATTATAACATCTAATAACTGAAGATTACCATATAGAAAGGCTGCATAGTCTAGAGCCCGGAACCGAAACACACCTGTACCTAAGAGTGTAAAAATCCTAAATTATGGCACGATATGTCTTGCTAATGCTTTGCTCTGTCAGCACAGCTCACTCTGAAGGTTGGGATTCAGAACTTTAGCAAAACCGTGTGTCGATGTAAATTAACTGTATTAGACGTTATGCAGTGAAGGAACAAGAGTAATTTTAGTTTAATGGCCAACAGTCTTGACCTCTAACCAAGATTAAGGATTAAGGTTAATTCATTTATTGTTCTCTTTCGAGGTGAATGGTTTTTCACATCTTTTAAACCACAAATGATGAAACAGATTTGATTCAGAAATGCTCAGCAACTAACTTTTTCAGTGTTTATTTCTAAACGCTTTCCAAAGAGCAGAAGCAAGAGTTCTGCTCTGGATTCTTAAACACCTGAATGGATGTCCTGCGCATCTGAGCAGCTTTGATTTCCTTCACGTGAAGCTGAATGTGGAGATCAATGATTCGCCCTGAGATCAAAGACGAGGAGACGCAAAAAAAAACCAGCAGCCGACATTTAATAATTAACAGCCGTACACACCAGCCGAAAGAAAATAAATGGCGGCGCTGAAACGGAGGACAATGAGTCGACATTAACAATCAGGTCCGCGGGTGACTAACGAGCCGCCCACAACATTTTAATTAGCAGCTACTGGACGGCAGCGTGATTAATGAACACGGTTTTATTTAAGCTTTGCTCTGAATTAATACCAAATTGACATTTAATGAAAATTACTTACCACCATCAGGATGAAAACAGTGTTGGGCTGGAGAACAATAGCCTGCGAGCTAAATGATCTTGCTTCCATTACGCCGCTAAAGAACATCTAATGTGAGGTACATAAGAAGAATGTCTCTTAATCACATTATCTACGTTCTTTTACGGATGATCTGTCGCAAGGTAGCTGTGAATTTTCAGGGTGTCTGGTGAACGTCGTGAACATGGAGGATTCGCTCACGCATTAGCTGCTGAGCAATTGAATCGGTGGAACTTTCAGGAACACGTGTGGTCAGTGGTCTCCTGAACAAGTGAACATTAAACCAAGATCAGAAGATGTGCATTGATTACCCTTGAAATGTCTTATAACACTAGATGCTGGTTAGACATAAAGATAAGAAATCTGTCTATAAAAATCAATATGCCAGTGATGCTGTCAGCACAAAAATGTTGTCCAAACACACACAGAAGATCCACGGACAGTTGTGTTTCTGGAACCAGGGCCGCAGAACTGCTGACTCGGAGAAAGACTCGTGCTGAGAAGCGTCTGACGAAGTCTCTTTACAGAAGTTCAGTTTAGAGTAGAAGAGAATTTTATTACGATAAACCAATCCCTTTGCAAATTGTCTATACTAGAGAAGTTATTCCAGCCAACAGAACCCATATGCCAACTGATGAAACCGCAATGATATGGCCCCACCTAAAGCACCTTCAAGACAAGATACCACCATTATTAGACTGTGGAGTGGGCCTGATTATTGGCTATAATTGCTCACAAGCTCTACTTCCAAGAGAAGTAGTTTCTGGCCAAGCACACCGAGTACAGACCTTGGATGGGAGCATTTTTTGTTATGGAAACCCTTGTGTAGATTATGGAGACCCCATCGGAAGTAGTCATTGCATGATGATAAGACAAGTGACGCAGAGAATAAAATTTTGTGTTTCATTTAAGACCCAAGAGCACTTTCTCAGCCGATAAAAAGTTAAAGAAATTAGTCCTTTAGATATTTCAACAGTTCCGGAATCCGACTTTGCTGAAAGAGCCAGGACAGATGATCCCGTGTCTCAAGACGACCTCCAGTTCTTAAAAATTCCTAAAGAGAATGGTATTCACAGTAAATTGCATACAGAGAATCAAGTCTAGTACGAACCCAGAGAACCTGAAGATAGAACATAAGCTGCCGTGCCTGGCTCCTCACCACCTTAGTGCTTCAAATGAAGACCAGCGATTATGAAGAACTGCAATCAGATGATAATCTTCAGCTTCATTCTGTCCAAAAAACAGGTCCACATTCCTGCAGGAGAACATCCATAGTTCTACTGTCCCAACAAACTTTCCTTCAAGGCTTCGAACCCGAAAAGCATCTGCGTATTAATCTCCCGTGAAGAGTTCCACTGTCATTCGCGACAGAGGCAGTTATACGGCGAGTCGAGCTCCATATGCAGAAGCGTCAGTGGCCCTGGGGAGAGATGTTCTACAGAATAACAAATTAGCCATTGAAATAAGACAACTCAATAATAGCACAGACTAATTGCATACGCCAGGCGATGCCCATTAATTCCCTCACTGTAGAATCTTTAGCTTCATTGATCACGTCCTCCATTTGTTTAAATAAATGTGAATGGGAGCCATGGCGGCCAGGCATTAGCTCATCTCTCGCTAACCGGAGGCCATCGCCGCCGCATACGGATCAACAGAAATGAGATGAACGAGCTTGTAGCGGGCCGTGTCGGATCGCCGCCGTTACGGTGAAAAATGGCGGAGCTACATGAGGCGCGTGTGATGGATCGATACGAGTGGCATCGGTAAGGAAACGTACCACAGTGGCTCTGAGAAGCTCATTAACGCTGCTGAGATCCGTCCTGGACGAAGATCGGGAAGTCGTCACGGTCAGATTTATACGCAATACATACCTTCAACATTTACATTTAAATTAATAGAGTAGTCATATGGGGTTGTGCTTTTTTCCCCTCTTTTTATAGTTGACAGTTGTAGGTTCTAGTCCAGGGGTGTGCAAACTACGGCCCGTTCAATGTTTTAATCAGGCCAGGCAAACTTGTAAAAATTAAATGAAAGTCTGATATTTTTTCATGTAAATCCGGTTAATCTGTTATGAAGGTTTATTTTTTTTTTACGTTGCACATTTTTAAAAACGGAACCACAAACACAAAATGTTTGTAAAAGAATTACACTAGCATATTTTTTACATTTATTTTGATACTGTCAGTCTATGGAATCAGATGCCAAAAATATCAAACTTAAATTTCTAAAAAACAAACAAATCTTCACGTTTTGGTTTGAAACGTTTTTTCCCGCTTCAGATCTCTCTGTCCATTTCATTTTTTTTCTCGTTTGGACTTCTGGCACAAGCGTCACGTGGGGCGGCCCTTACTCTGATTGGCTGGTGAGAATGTGATTGACAGCCCGGTCCGGACCCTTTTTCAAATGCTACAACCCAATGCGGCCCGCGAATCAAAAAGTTTGCCCTTTGATTAAGATACGGACCCCCACGTGCCCCACGACTTAACCTGCCCACTGCTCCGGGTTATTGTGTGTGTCACTTCGCTATACGGTTAAATGCAGAGCACATTTTTGATACTGCCCCTAGTGGCCACACTGACAAACACTCCCATCAATCATACGATTCATGTCAGAAATCCTCAATATTTAAATATTGTCCATTCATTTTCTGAATCAAAAAGCAACTTTGGTCATAAAGGCAGGACACGCCCCTTGCATTGGTAGTCAACCAATCACAGAGGGACCCACACACACACACACACACACACCATTGGCCTTCTGTTCAGACCTGAATTCTCCTGCATGATTTTGGACCTTGGGAGACCCAGAGGAGACCCACGAGAATAAGAAGAACATGCAAATCTACCCCGTCGTTGTTATTGTAAAAGTTTATATCCAAAAAGAAAATAAAAGGAAATACCAAATAAAAATAATCAGCGCCACGCCCATCAGTAAAGTTCGGTCGGATTTACACACACACATTATGTATCATGAATATCACAAAAAATTAAGTTCAAGTTTACTTATTTTATATAGCGGTTTCTTAGTTCGAGATCAACGCAAAGTCGCTATGCGAATTAGGGAACAAAAATGTCCATTATTTATGGAAAAAAAAAGATTCAGTTAAAAGAGAAAAAAAACGTCTATTGTCCATCATTGTCCAGACCATGGGCTCCAGACCATGTATACTTATATTTAAAACACTATAATAAATACACAAAAAGTGCATGCAAAACAGTTTTGAATGGACGTTTACATATTTTTTAAGGCACTACATCAGATCATACTCAAGGTCAGATATTTGCTGGCAATCGCATCCACGCTCCAGTGCATTATGGGATTCCGCAGCGTTTAAGCTGACGAGCATATCTACCTTGAAATGATGCGGGAGCGAGGAAGAGCGTGTGTGTGAAACGCAGATAATACCTGCTGAATAGGTAACGAGAAGAAAGAGAGACGCCGCGCTCCTGACACGCGCTGACGGACGATTTGTCGCTTCAAACGCAGTGGGCCGACCCGAGGGCGGAGACACATAGCGCGCGGTGAGACGGCGACACAGTCGGAAAAAGCTGTGACACTTCAAAGGGAGCACACACACACACACACACACACAAGCTGTCGTCTCCAGAGAGAAGACACACTCCACATTAGCCCAGCGAGAGAAAACGTCGCGGCTAATGGAAATCAAACCCTGGTATGACGTGACCTAAACATCAAAAACTCCATTAAAAATAAAATCAGAAAATCATAAAACTTTATTGGCCAAGTTGCGATGACAACAGGAAATTGAGTTTGGACTGACTCCGTCTTTCCCCCTCTTTTGGAAATATCAACATAAATAAAATAAAAGAAACAATAAAAAGGAAAATAAAAACAATGGCATGGAATAAAGGAAACATAAATAACGTTATTGCACATTTCTTGCAGTTCTTTTTTGAATTTTTTTGAACATTTTTGAACATTTTTTTTTTAACATTTTTGAACATTTTTGAATCTACATGTTCCAAAAAGTCACTGTTTCAATCCCCTGACCAATAGAAGCCTCTACACACAAGATTTATGTCGCACAATGTATCAATATCGGGAATCGAACCCGTGACCTTTAGTGTTGCTAATCCGATTGGCTGTCAGAGTGACGGATTGAGCCGCTGTACATAATAAAAGTCTTCATTTGAAACTAGCCGCGGCTGGTGACCTCACAGTTACCGGTGACCTCGTAATCACATTTGCATAGTGCTTAATTGCAGGGACACTGTCTATTATAACAGAACTTTTCTGCGTCTCCAGAAGCAGATAATTTACTTATAAATACATATGTACTGTATTTACTCCTCCTCTAGTTCTGATGTGAGATTGTGGTCTTCGGTTTAGACACATTAAAATAATATTAAACATTTATTTTTTATAATAATAAATTAAATAAATAAAAATAATATTAAACACTTAATTATTCTCAACACCAACGTACAGAACAGAACTACTATTTCTTCTGAAGATACAAATTGTTCATAGAAAACCGAGTATCGTGCATTTTAGCGGTGAAAGAACCTGAGCACATAGATTATTAATAGATACTAGATATAGTTAATTCACATCATAAATGCTAATTTAACGCTTTCTATTTCTGTAGACCGTGCTTATAAGTTTGAGCCCAAAATTTGAAAATCGTCGACTTAAGCCAGAGTAAATTATTGTATAATGTAAAGTTAAAAAAAAACATTGATTATATAAAGTAAACTATTACATAGAATAAAAATTAATTATTGTATAACAAAATGTACATTGTTTGCAGTGAAGACATATGTCATAAGCTGCAGCGTTAAGTTCCACTGATCATTAGGATGATAATTATTATCCCAGTTTAATAACAGAACAAAGTCAGTGAATTACAGCAAAACTGTAACGATGAAACTAAGTAACAGGAACAGAGGAATGATTCACTTCTGGAATGAATAATGTTGACAATTCACTGGAGGCTGTAATGAGTGTATTGAGCAGATACTCAGCATGAGGCCTTGCTCGGGTGTGCGTGTGTGTGTGTGTGTGTGTGTGTGTGTGTGTGTGTGTGTGTGTGTGTGAGAGAGAGAGAGAGAGAGAGAGAGAGA
>CM051496.1:27444489-27518415 GCA_028031935.1 Paedocypris micromegethes
TCTCTCTCTCTCTCTCTCTCTCTCTCTCTCTCTCTCTCTCTCTCTCTCTCTCTCTCTCTCTCTCTCTCTCTCTCTCTCTCTCTCTCTCCTCAGCGTCTCAATAAAAACAGACTTCTACTGTAATTACTCCAATAAAGTCATCAACTACCAGCAGGAGAGAAGAGCTGATGCCAAGCGAAGGCATCGTCTTCAACCGTCTTTTCATTTCGAACTGTAGTTTTACATTATTTTTGTGAGTCTGGACGACCAGTTGATTCTTTAGTAGAGGAAGATGCTGATGAGGATGAGACTCGTGTGTGTGTGTGTGTGTGTGTGTCAGATGATGTCAGTAACTCCAGCAGAATAAAAAAGCCCGGCGTTTAACACCCGATGAAGGGCTGAGGAGCGCGTGAGTGTGAGAGCTTTAATAAAACAGGGCCAATCCTGCAGGGGATTGAGGCACGAGGCTGTGCGGCGCTCTCATCTGTCAGCTTCCCTAAATCAATTTCATTTCTTTGCCTTCTTCCACAGGGGAATATCGCCGCGCTTTACCTTCGCTCGCCGGCCGCGACAAAGAATTTTCAAAAATGCAATCTTTTAACATACGGGCTTTACAACTTTTTGATGCCACGGACCCCCGAATGCAATAATGGCCCCTCGGAGATGCTGGATGACGCCGCGAGGAGCCGAGGTTCCACCTGCCAGGTTTCCTCTCAGTCGACTTGAATTTATCCCGTTAACCCTCGAGTCCACCACGCCTACAACGCTCATCAAAAAATACACCGGAAATACACTCTTCAGGTGTTCTAATCCTCATAGAGACATCAGATCATCATCATCATCATCATCATTATTTCAGCGTGTGTAAGAAATGAGGGTTGTGTGTCGCCTTTAGTGTTGGGAATGTTCCTTTGAAAATGCAATTAGTCACAGTTGCTAGTTACTTATTTCGAATAGTAACTAAGTAATTGAATTACATTGTTATGTAGTAACTAATTACCAGGAAAAGTAACTGTTGAGTTACTTAATTTATTTTATTTTTTTTATTTGTCAAATAAATTGGCTACTCCCAATATGGACGCTATATATAATACATTATTATTATTATTATTATTATTATTATTATTATTATTATAAAGCAATGTGGATTTCTCTACACTATTATAATCTTGCTGTGGGACAATGTGAGAGATACCTATTTATTTCCAAATATTATTAAATTGAATTGAAAAAGCCTTTCATTTCATGTCAATGTATTCTACGTTAAGACTTTCAGACTCTTCCAAACTTACCCGAGTTCCTCGTGCTCCAGTAAGCTTCCAAGTTCAGGTTTCCTTGTGCTCCAGTGTGTTTCCCAGTCCAGGTTTCTTCGTGTTTCCCCATATGTCCATTGTTGTTCAGACTGCGGGCTATGAGCAGAAGAGCAAGCTAGATCACGACAGTGGCTAGGAAAACATAACCTCTCTGGCGGGGTGAGAGGACAAAACCTCAGGAGAACCCAAATCCTCTGGCATACTAACATTACAAAGTCATTGGTGAAGATGAAGACGGACGTTATGTCCTGCGGGGTGTAAAGTGGACTATCACGATCCTTTTTCTGGGGAGTATCACGAATCCCCAGCATCACGGTCCTTTTTCGATGTGTGAAAGTCTAAAGATGCCGTGACTGTTGCCATATTCATTAATGCCCTTCATTAATGTGTAATATCGCCTACACGATTGTGAGTGAATTCTTCGTCGCCAGGTTTGTGCCCCGCTCCCAACAAAACTGATTTAAACGCGTGTCGAAGGTTCAAAAAACGCAACTGTGGTTGTAGTGGAGTCGGAGGAACGTTTATTTGTTTGAAGACGAAGCTTTTGTGAGCCACATTCCCGACAGAAACAGCTTCGGAATACTAAAACGGCACCTTTAGCTAAACAGATCCGGTTGGCATTAATATTTATAAAGTTATATTAAAAGAAGGATTACCACTGCCGAGAAGGAGGAAAGGAGGGTTAAAGTCATAAAAATGTATTTAAGCTAAATTGAAACAAGTTCAGCAGTTCAAATGTGTGTGATTGTGTTCTGACACTGTAATTACAGTTGGTATTACTGCTGTAATAATGCGGTAAAGTGGTGTTGTTAGGGCGACAAGGTAATTGTTTCCTTTAAAGCCTGTGAACATGAACATTTTGTAGTTCTGAAATGTGACAGTTTGGAATCAAGCTTGACTTATAGGATTGTTGTGGATACGGGATTATGAGTTTCATTTTGTAAACGGCAAAAACAATACATTCACCACAGCACTCAGGATTTGAGGTAGGACACACCCTCTTTATTGATGCCCAACCAATTACAGAACAGGACACACATCGTTTCGCTAGACTCTTATCTTGGCATGTTTCCGGTGTATCATTTGTGGGCGGAGCCCTGTTTCTGAGGATACGCTTCACATGTTTTTGTAATAAAGTTAATCAGAGTCCTACCGATCCACAATTTCTTAATGCAGGTCCTGCCATCTTGGTTTCATTACAATCTTATGCTTTAATTCATATAGAGTAAAGACCAGTGTTGGGTGTAACTCGCTACAAAAGTACCGTGTTGCAATAATATATTAGATTTTGCTGTAACGCATTACTAATAGTTTTTTCAGGAATATATTACTCGCTACATCAAACACCCTCAAGACAATAAATCAAAAACTGGAATATTTCCTGCTCATGAATAGACACGTATGTCTATTTCGCTGGAGGAGTGTTGCAATTTGTAACGCATGAGGTCCGCAGGTATTGGCTCAGCGCGCTTTACTGTAACTACCGTATTTTTCGCCATATAAGACGCACCCAATTTTAAAGGAGGAAAATCTGGAAAAAAAAGATTCTGAACCAAATACTGTAGTAAAATATTTTATATCAATTGTATAAAAGTTAACAGCAGTTTAAGAACAATTGTATGCCAAACATGTGACATGAACAGTCAGTAAAGTCAGTAAACAGTGAAAGTAGGAGTAAGCGGTATAGCGGTATTGAGATGTGCCACGATATGGATTTTGCAATACCGTGGATATCGTGATAATTCATGAATTAGATTTTTATGTAAGTATATAAACACCTTAATACAGTATTACACATTAGTTTTGTTACAAGTCGTAACTTACAACTACCAATGACAGAACGGACGTTGCTAATCAAACACAGTTTGTACTTCACACTTCCGTTGTCTGCGCTGTGCCTTTAAGAGAGCGGCTGTTTTAGTTTTAAAGACGCGCGCGAGAAAATCTGCCTGTTTTATTTTGATCAAAGTTCATTTTCGTTTGGAAATCATGGTTTCATTGTTTCACAAGATTCTGCGCGAGAAAGAAAGCGCAACAACGTATGTAATACCGCGGTATTGCATACTATGATGGCGGTGACCGAGCTCCGCGGATCTCTGCATTTGCCGTATAAGACGCACCAACTTTTCACCCTCAGTTTTGGGGAAGAAAAAGTGCGTCTTATACGGCGAAAAATACGAAATGAAAAATTGTATGAAAAACAAGACAGACGAAAGTACATTCGCGAGATTTATATATGATTATTCCGTTTTGTAAAGGACAAGGACAAATTCAAGTCAAAGATGCATTGTTTTATCATTTTGGTGAAAGTAGCTTAAAAGTATCACAGAAGTATAGTAACACATCACAATTCTGAGACAGCAACATGTAACGGATCACGTTTTACAAACAGTAACAATTCATGTGCAAACAATTACAATTTCAACGTAACTTGCGCAACACTGCTAAAGCCTTCCGTGTAAGACCTCCCCCACAATTTTTAAAACTCATATAAAGAATCAACATTTCTCTTTTAAAGACTTTTTGTCACATAGCGTCTTTTTTTCTTTAGCGTCGGTGTCATAGCGTACATTTGTTTCTAAGAAAAGCGCTGTACAAATGAAATGAACTTGAACTTGAACTTAAACTTCTGTCCGCGGGACTCTGCCGAGCTTCATTAGGTTCCAACCCTGCCACCACAGCACTCCTCTCGACACACTCCTCCACCCCCGAGAATGAGACGGGACGCGCTGATGCATTTACCTCATTCTGCGGCTCTCACCCTGAGCTACGACGGTCAGGCTGGATTTCTCCGGCTCTTATCAAACCTACATTTCTTTGTCAGCGCCCCCCCCCCCGAAGCCCCTGGCATGTTTGGAGAGGTAAACTACTTGATGAAATTTAAAAGTATAAATGTGGATGTGAATTATCTCACCTCCGCTGGGCTGTGATTCTCCGTGTCCTGGGGTGGGGGTGAGCAGCAGGGGTCCATTATTGATGGCATCCATCAGGTTGAAGGAGCCCCGGGACCCGCTGGAGCTGTGACTGTATTATCTCTCTGTGAGGAGTCACTGAGTCTGACTTGGTTCTGGAAAGGCACTAGGGTTTATTTTTAAAGCAGATTGGGATTGCACGGAGGTTTTATCGTTTTGGATGGAAGCGTCTGTCAAATGACGGTAAAGCAAAGTTATCAAAAACCTACTCAAAATCAATCCTCTCTCCTGTTCTTCACGTTTCACTCTCTCTTCACACTCACTCTCCTGTTCTTCACGTTTCACTCTCTCTACACTCTAACTCTCCTGTTCTTCTCGTCTCACTCTCTCTACACTCACACTCTACTGTTACTCTCGTCTCACTCTCTCTTCACTCTCATTATCCTGTTCTTCACGTCTCACTCTCTCTTCACTCTCACTCTACTGTTACTCTCGTCTCACTCTCTCTTCACTCACACTCTACTGTTACTCTCATCTCACTCTCTCTTCACTCTCACTCTCCTGTTCTTCTCGTCTCACTCTCTCTTCACTCACACTCTCATGTTCTTCTCGTCTCATTCTCTCTTCACTCTCACTCTCCTGTTCTTCTCGTCTCACTCTCTCTTCAAGTCTCACTCACTCTCTCTTTACTCCCATTCTCCTGTTCTTCACATCTCAATATTTCTTCATGTCTCACTCTCTTCTCTCACGTTCTTCACCTCACACTTTCTCTTCTCTCTCCACATTTCACTCTCTCTTCACGTCTCACTCTCTCTTCAAGTCTCATTCTCTCTTAACTCTCATTTTCCTGTTTTCACGTCTCACTATTTCTTCATGTCTCACTCTCATGTTCTCCCAGTCCAGGTTTCTTCGTGTTTCCCCATATGTCCATTGTTGTTCAGACTATGGGCTATGAGCAGAAGAGCAAGCTAGATCACGACAGTGGCTAGGAAAACAAAACCTCTCTGGCGGGGTGAGAGGACAAAACCTCAGGAGAACCCAAATCCTCTGGCATACTAACATTACAAAGTCATTGGTGAAGATGAAGACGGACGTTATGTCCTGCGGGGTGTAAAGTGGACTATCACGATCCTTTTTCTGGGGAGTATCACGAATCCCCAGCATCACGGTCCTTTTTCGATGTGTGAAAGTCTAAAGATGCCGTGACTGTTGCCATATTCATTAATGCCCTTCATTAATGTGTAATATCGCCTACACGATTGTGAGTGAATTCTTCGTCGCCAGGTTTGTGCCCCGCTCCCAACAAAACTGATTTAAACGCGTGTCGAAGGTTCAAAAAACGCAACTGTGGTTGTAGTGGAGTCGGAGGAACGTTTATTTGTTTGAAGACTTCACCTCTCACTCTCTCTTCTCTCTCCACGTCTCACTCTACAGCTCTTCACTCTCACTATCTTTTCACTCTCACTCATTTGTTCTTCTCTCTCACTCTCTCTTCACTCTCACGTTCTTCACCTCTCACTCTCTCTTCTCTCTCCACGTCTCACTCTCCTGTTTTTCACCACTCACTCTCATGTTCCCCACGTCTCACTTTTAGATTGACTAGGGCTTATTTTCAGGGTTAGTAACATGCATCATTTAAAGTTGAACAAAGTCACCCAATTACCAACATTAGTTACACAAACTTAACAATGTGAGCAATCACTGCGATACAATACATACACACACATGCACACACACACACACACAATGATTTTTGATTTATCTTCATTTACACCAGTGACAGCTGCTTGTCCACACACACATACACACACACACGTGTCACAGCGTGAGCGTAGCAGAAGCAGCATGATGCAGAAACAGAGAGAGTGTGTGTGTGTGTGTGTGTGTGTGTGTGTGTGTGTGTGTGTGTGTGAGGTGACAGAGGGAACAAACGTGGATAGTTGGGCTGCTAGAAAATCAATGGCAATTGGTAATTATCGCTGATTGTGTGTCTTGAGCGCAGGTCGTGGAAACTGTGACAGACAATTAGACGGAGATTTCAGAGCCAGAAACGCGCTCACACCGCCGGCGATTCGCAAAATGATCGGGATAAATAAATCAATGACATCGAGCAGAAGCGCACGTATGCAATTTTTCACGTGACCCGAGCGATTTCTTACGAGGAGGGCGGGTCATATCACGTCCTCACTCTGTCTGAGCCACTTCCTGAAGGGGCGGGGCCTTGCCATGACTTCATGATGCAACAAGAGTAGAATAGAGGAATAGAAGTGTGTTTTATTGTATAGTTTGTTTGTGGTAATCGGAATCGGAGCAGGTGTTCAAATTCAAGTTTTGAGCATTTGTAAGACACTTTTCACAGTTTTTATCTCAAAGCGCACGTGTGAATAAGTAAGAGAATTATTGTTTTTTATTCATTAGTAGTTGGTGTTAAAAATATGCCTATGATTATCACTATGACTATGACTATGACCAGTGAGCAAGCACATGTGCGACAGTGGGCAGGAAAGAAAAAAAACCTCTCTAATGAGGAAAAAAAAACCTGTGGAGAACTGGTGCCAGTCTCCTCTGGCATTCCAACACTACAAAATCACTGCGTTGGTTGTACCATGCCATTTTGATGATGGGTCTAGTGGACATCATAGAAAAAATGAACCCGAAGCTCCTAGGAGATTCCGGTCGTATGGCACTCGGCACTCAGGAGAGGAGTGGAATACAGAAAAAGCAAAGCAGTTAGGAAAACATGAAGTATCATAATTAAAGGTTTTTACAGTTTTTGGAGGTGCAGGTGTGATTCGGTTCCGAGCACTAAACTAGGCAGCCTTTCTATACAATTATTTTCTATACACAGACTGTTGACTCACTGATTCTGAGTCTCGAATTGTGCTAGGCAGAGAATTCCATAATTTTGGTGCTAAATATGCCAAAGATTATCCTCCTTTGTAGATTTTAGACATTCACTGTATTATAAGCTGGATCGGCGGTCGATTTCTCCGAGCAGCGCTCCTCATGACGCTCACATGTTCACACGTGACTACTCCAGCTGATTAGCTGAGGATGGACAGAGAGATTGGTGAAATTGATCTGAAGTGGCTTCAATGCCGGACCCTGCGGACCCCCTCCCGCGGCTGTGACGTTCACGCTAGCGTTAGCAGCTAGCAGCGGATAAAGATGTGTGTTGTATTTCAGAGTGTGTGTAGGCGCCTCGTCACACAGCTATTAGAGAGAGAGAAGCGATTACAGCCGGACCCCTGGAGAGAAGCGAGGGTCCGGGGTCATTCCAGGCAAATAGGAAAAGCCAACAGCAAAATTATTTAATGGTGAGAGAGAAGTGAATTAAAACGACTGCGAGTGAACATTCGTCTCGCTTCCTGCAGACTGAGAGAAACGATGAGCACTTTACTTTTCTACAGCGTGTAATGAAAACGAATAAGCGCCGATAAAATGTCCTCGCAAACTAAACCGACTTTGTTTATTTATCGCTTAATAAGCAATACATTTACATAAATAACAGAAATAATGACATCTATGAAGACAGTTTGTAGTTCTAGTTCAGAAGTTCTAGTGCAGTGCATTTGTGAGGCACTTTTCAATTTAAACTGTCCCAAAGCGCATGGTCCTGTTAATAAATATATAAAAATATATATGATAAATAAATACATAAAAGCAAATTACATGAAATGCAATGACATGTAACATGTTGAAGTCTGTCCGCGACCTCCGCGAAAACCGGGCCACGCCCATTTATGGAAATACAGTAGCATGTTGAATCATCTCATACTGGAGATACAGTAGACTCTACTACGTTTAGTAATAACATGTATCCGTACAATTTTTTTATCTATTTCTATTATTTAAGAAAAAGAGTCACACATTTGATTTGTCAAAAGAAGTATTGTTAAGAGAAGTATTTAGTCAGAAATGTAGGTTTCTGGAAAGTCAGAACACCTAGAAAGTAAGATGGTGCTTATGTTCGCCTTTTAATGTAATTTTTATTTTGTGCCTGAAAAATCAGCAGGGTGCTTATATTCGTGTAAACGTGTCATGTAATTTGCGGATTAAAATGACTGGCTGAACGATTGTATTTTTTTTAACATTCCCACAACAACACACACACACACACACACTTCTCAATTAATAACCGCCTGCTCGTCCGCCGGTGACATTGTTCTGCTCTTCACGCTTTGCTTTTGTTTGCGTGACACGAAACTCCTCTTGTTTGCTTAATGCGCTTCTGAACGTGACACGACAGGCCTCCAACGCGTTAATGATCTCCATCATGGACTAGTAAAACTTTACAATCCCCATAACAAGCCTTCAGCTGGAGTCAGGCAGCGGTGGGCACGGGGGTCTTAACGGTGGCGTAAAAGCTTCACTTTTGTCTGGTGATGAATGGCTTTGCCTTTAACTTCCTTTTACTAGCACTCTAAATTAATGCGCGCAAAGGAAGGAAGGATTCGCCGCTTTTTCATCACTTTTCCGATGGAGGAAATACCATCTCATGCCGTGGGTTTCCTCCGGGTCTCCACTTTCCTCACAGTCCATAAATTGGCTGCAGAACTGGAGTCTGGGAAATCGTCCAATCAGAAGGCACGAGAGAGTGTGTCTGTGTCCCACTCTATGATTGGCCATCAATCCAGGGCGTGTCCCACCAGTGTGGCTGGGATTCCCGTGACCCAGAAATGGAAAATACCCAGGTGGTTTGAGAGACCAAATGCAATGACAGTTGTATAAGATCAATTTTGATCTTATACGACAAAATTGTTTTCAATTTTGGAAACAAGATTGATTTTTATGTCAGATCAATGGAGATGTTAGAAAGACGAATAAACAGAGTGAGGACATAAAGAGACTTTAATCTGCAGTGTAATTCCACATTTATCAAAATGAGAAATATTTATAAAGATGCTGAATGAAAAATATGAAAATGTCGGTTTTAAAAAGAAACAACCACATAATAATCACATCAGCTGCCGTCATGTCAAAAAATAAATTCTTGACTAGCTAAACGATGTTGAAATGACACAATAAATCTTGTTTTTTTTTCAGACAAAATACATGAACTATCTTAGAATTAAGAGTAATTCTTAGAATTAGGAGTAATTAAGGCTTGCCGAGAATTCATGTTTTGCAGTGCAGCAGAGGCCTGTGATTGGTGGAGAACTGCCCCTCATGTCCAATCAACTGCTCTCAGTGTAAAGATGGAGAGTCCGCTCACATTCCTCCACGTAACGGAGACGCTTAATTGTCTTATCTGTACGACACGCCAATAACACGGCGAGGAAACTCCAGGAAAGGGACTTACAGTCGTGTCCTTTATAAGGCAGAGGCTTAACATTTCTAATGGTGAAAAGCCGAGCATATCTAATTAATCAGTGTCTCAGCTCCTTGTCTCGCAGAAACAGATCCAGCTTGGCCTTTCAGACAAACCCGGCCACATAATGGAAGTGTAATCACATCAATCAACTCATTTCCTCCACGCCTTGGCCCGCTTTTTAAGGAGCTTTAAACCTTTACATTTCAAAAGTGCCTCTGCCCGACGGCCTTTCTCCTCAAGACACTCAAGACACCTCTTACAAACTGCTAACGGTAATCTATCTATTCATCAATTCTATCGCAAAAAACACAGACAGACAAACTACACTGTAAAGGCGTGTCACTACTTTGAATTCTTTTTTCTACCTGATCAAACTCAAAGCGTTTAATTTTCTGTCTTCCATCCGTTTAAAGTAAAATTTGTGCTTCAACCAAATTAAAAGTAAGTATTTTAGTGTAAAGTAAATACATTTATTTGGAATAAAGTAAAAATGTGCTTTGGATACAGATGGTGATGAGAAGAGAACACCTTGTTTCTTGCATTGGCTGATGAGAATTGGCCAGTGAGAAGCTTGTATTTGCTTACGCATTTTTTAAAACTATTTTTAACTTTAACATGAATCATAAACACATTAACTTGATCTTGTTCAGTTGTAAGGAGCAATTGAAGCGATTTGTCTTTAAAGGAAACAATAGATGTTTTAATAAGGTAATTATGTAAACCACAATGAATGTGTCTCATTATGTGAGCAGAGACTCAGCTGCATTTTGACCTGTTTAAAATTTCCACAATAGGTGGCGCTGTTGCTGTCTGTCTGTTAAATAGACTAACTGAGCAGATATTATGTTCATTGAAGTCTCTTATAAGGCAACTTATTTGATTAAGTTGTTATTACACTTCAGTAGTCAAGACACATGGGTTCAGTTCAGATTTTATAACATAATGTTAGATACTCTTATTAACATTATTATTATTATTATTTTGATTCAACCCGTTAGTACAAAAGGCCCAATCAACGAAAATGCAAATTGACGCATATATTTTGGTGGTGGTCTCTTTGTTAACCCTTCCGATGAGAAATTAAGAAATTAAAGAAAAATGTAAAAACAATTAAGAAAACATGTCATTTGAGATTTCATTAAACTTAAGAACTTAAATAGATTCAAAAATGTTTTTGGCACTGACTAAGTAGTGGATAGTTAATTCCTTTCAAAGTAAAATTTAAGTCGAACCAAAGTAAACGGATTAGGTGTAATCTGTCGACTCAATTTTTTTACTCTGATTCAACGAGACACTTTTTACAGTGTAGGGTAGACAGACAGATTGATAGAGAGACAGACGGACAGTGCTCTATCTCTCTATGCTCTATCTATCACTAAAAGACACACACACACACACGGTCGAGGTTCGTGGAAGCACCGAAGTAAACATCGTTTCAGTGGCGGCATTTTTAATCCGAAATAAACGCTGATAATTACGTTCTGCACAGATAAACCCGTCAACTTCTCCTACCAGCTCCTTTCCCTGCTGTCTGGTCATTTCTCCTCCGTCCCTCCGCGCCTGAAGGAGTCTCGCCGTGCCTGACTGATTACTGTAATTCATACACTTTAATTAGCTGCACAAACCATTAGCCACAATTAGACTATTACAGAACGCTTTGTGGCAGGAGCAAGCCTGAGGAGAACGTTCATCTGCTCGCGGGGAGAAGATGGAGAGAGCTGGAGCGACGAGATTCACCCATGCCTAAAAATATTAGAGCGGGCGCTGAAGCGGAGGTGCGGGCTAATTCACTGGCTAATGGTTTGAAAGCCCCTAAAACACAAACACTGTAGAGCCCGGCCACCAATCAAACGCCTGGCAGTAAGTAAGGCTGGGTTTTATCTGCAGACAGTCTGGAGGTGTCCGCCGGATGAACTCCACGTCATCTACCGAGGAGCCGTGCCATGTTTCCCGGAACAGCTTCACGATTTATTTCACGCCATAGATGTCACCGCGTGTTATTTTCAGACCGTTGATTTTAGTTGGTGGCATGTTCATCAGCTGAATGAGACGAAAACTACACACGGACTTTGTGCCATGATGACACCACACATGACATAGTATGTTCACGTTCAGTGGGTTTGTAAGGCAAATCCAGGTTTACAGGTTTACAGAGGTCTGGGTGAACCTCTGTAAGATGAACAAAACCATTGAGATGAACCCGAAGCTCCTAGTTAGGAGATTCCATCTTCCCGAACCTTCTGATTGACGTCATATCGATCTACTGACGTCGTCACTCATCTAAGCGGTCGTACGGCTCTCAATGCTCAGGAGAGAAGTGAAACATAGATAAATCAAAGAATTAGGAAAACATGGAGTGCCATAATTAAAGATTTTGACATTGACATTTTGACAAAAAAGTCTTTTTTTTTGTCTTTGGAGGTGCAGGTGTGATTCGGTTCCGGGGGAACAAGACTAGGCAGCCTTTCTATTCGATTATATTAACTTATTTGATATGTTATTATTACAGGTCAATATATGCTTTGTTGATTATACGCGTCTTTCGTCTAGAGTCTCGAATTGTGCTAGGCAGAGTGGTTCATAGTTTGTATGGGTGAGCTGCGATTTTTACATATTGTGTGAAATTTACAGTCCCAGCAAGTCAAACATTTCTCATTGGTTCTACTAAAGCCGTGAATATTCATGCTTTGAACAATAATGGTACCCAACTTATACTCAGCACCTTTGTGTACACACCAATAAATGGCAGCAAGGTGGCGCAGAACGACGGTCCAAACCAACGTTCAGGAGAATTGGAGTCTGAAAATTGCCCCATTGGTGAAAGTGTGAATGTGTGTCCCACTCTACAACTGGTCAGTTGCCAGTTCAGGATGTCTTCCAGAGTTGCCGTGATTGGCTACAGCTCCAGGTGACACAGAAATGGAAAAGTGGATCAGAAAACGTGGTTAAATTTAGGGATTTATGTTAAATACATGTATGAGTAAAATGTGAATGTCCAATGAGAGACGCTAACCTGGTTCCACGAGGCGCGTTTATCCCTCAGCGGAGAGCTCTTTATGTGATGGCATCTTTATCGTTGGAGCTGTAATGGCTGCTTGTGGTGATGTCTCTAATCAGCTTCGCCGAGCAGCAAAGAGAAAGAAATCTGAGCTCACGGCTCATGCCTCGCTGCTCGTATAAATTTGAAAAACCAATGGAGACCTTTAAAGGGCAGGGCAGGGCAGTGGAGAAGCTTTTTCTCAGGTTCAAGCTTGTCAGAGCCGGTGAACTCAGTCATCAAACCGACCAGGATTTCTCACCTCAGCTCAGGTGGAGAGTCATAAACCTGACGATGACAAGACAAACCCTATTGACTATTTACAATCTACAAATGCCAAATTTACGCAAACTTAATCACCCCTACACTCTTTCTACACTCAAGAACTTGGTGGGTGCTTTTAATCTCCCATTTCAAATATTAAATTTTTACGAATTTCAAGACAGGAGCAATCACAAATACAACAGAAACACGTTTTTATGCAGCGTGTGTGCGTTTTTAAATAAAGCGTAGGCAGACGTGCGTAAAGAATTAACTATTATTGGCTCAATAACAGAAATAAAGAAACTTTAGACACAGCGCGACAGTTAACAGGGACAAAATAATATTGGAAGAAGTAAGATTAAATTAAATACATTCATTAATATAAGCAGATACTACAAACCATGACCGGCTAGCTTAGCTTAGCGTTAACAAACTGGTCCAATGTGTAATCACAGAAGAGTCGAAACAGTCGAAAATGAAGAACGCGAGCAAGAAGTAAAAAATCCAAGGAACAGACACAATCAAAACGCTCTGTCTGCTAAACAGGGGATAATAATCAAACTCTCTTCATACGTCGTCGGATTAACAGTAGGAAATAAAGTTCTGTCCGCTAGAATCTACTTTTTACTATTTATCCTTCAAGTAAAAGGATATCAAAATGATACAAGTCACAAAACAATTACATATACCTTTATATGGAGAAACCTCAACTTGTCTTTTATTTAGACCAGTGGTTCTCAACCGGTGTGCCGCGGCACTAAGGGGTGCCGTGAGATTTTTTGAGGGTGCCGCCAAAAATTCGGGGAAAAAATTGCTATTTTTTTATTAAGGCAGAATGTGTAAACAGTATTCCCATATCATCTAGGACTAGGTATAAGGTGTTGTTGCATGCAAACTCTCGAAATGAAACAAATAAATAAATACCGTATTTTTCGCCGTACAAGACGCACTTTTTCTTCCCCAAAACTGAGGGTGAAAAGTTGGTGCGTCTGGCAAATACAGAGATCCGCGGAGCGCGGTCACCGCCATCTAAGTGTGCAATACCGCGGTATTACATACGTTGTCTCGCTTTCTTTCTCACGCAGAATCTTGTGAAAGAATGAAACCACTATTTCCAAACGAAAACGAACTTCGATCAAAATAAAACAAGCAGATTTTCTCAAGTGCGTCTTTAAAACCAAAACAGTCGCTCTCTTAAAGGCACAGCGCAGAAAACGGAGCTTCACGCATTTGCGCGTGAAGTACAAACTGTATTTGATTAGCAATGTTCGTGCCGTCAGTGGCGGTTCTAGGCATGGGCGAACGGGGCAGTCGCCCAGGGCGGCATTTTTTCATGTCACGTGGGGGGGGGGGGCACGAGCGCGTCCGCTAAGCGATTTTCTATTATATATTCGCGGCGCCCCTGTTTGAGTTTACTGAAGGAGTCGTGCATATAAAATGTGAGAGAGGTGGAAAACAGAGGCTGAGATGCGGCGCACACGGAAACTCACGTTTCTCAAAAATAGAAGCCGGCGGCCGCACTAAACAAAGTCTGCGGCGCGCCCGAGGGGGATAATCTGTTGATTCGAATCTTTAAAGCTATCGGGTGCGGTGCACAATTTAGAAAACAGAGACATAAGCAGAGACATAAGAAAACGAGTAAAATGTAAAGGTGTGCAACAGCATTCTCTGTGTCCCTGTCTTCAATAAAGGACAGTAAATACAGTGTTCGATATACGGTGAAGAAATGTATCCGTGAAACATTGTACTAATATATTTTTTAAGTGAGTGAGATTATTTTCAAAATATATTCATCCAAATATATGGGCCATTTAAAACATGTTCTTAACATATTTTAAAAAATAGTTTTTTTTTTTGTCTTTATGCGGTATTCTAATAATTTAAATTAATAATGATTGCAAAATCCATATCGTGGCACATCTCAATACCGGTATACCGGCCACCCCTACTTTCACTGTTATACTGACTTTACTGACATACAATTGTTCTTAAACTGCTGTTAACTTTTATACAATTGATATAAAATATTTTACTACAGTATTCAGTTCAGAATCTTTTTTTTCTAGATTTTCCTCCTTTAAAATTGAGTGCGTCTTATATGCCGGTGCGTCTTATATGGCGAAAAATACGGTAATAATGTTTTTAAATATCTTTTTCCTTATAAGGGTGCCGGGAACTTTTGAAAGGCTTTCCAAGGGTGCCTCAAACAAGAAAAGGTTGGGAACCACTGATTTAGACGTTTATTTAGATGTGTGTAACTACTTTGGTGCGAGGAACATGGAGGCCAGACCTCGAAATATCAATATCTATATTTTGAAATGTTAACAAAAGAAGTGAAACAAATCCAGCTACGAGGTGCAAAAGTTGCAAACATAAGCATGAAGGTCACACATTTGAGACAACAATCTGAATGTGAAGTGAAGACGGGACTAGCTTTGTTGGGATTGGAGAATCTCTCTCTAACAAGACTAGAAAACAAAAGACATAAACCCACAAGAAGCACAAGGTGTCAGAATAAGAGTCCCCAGTTTTTTACCACACAGTGTTTTTCAAGGACAAAGACGTTGGGATCGACTCCTGCCCCACATGACCCGGAAATGGAAAAGTGGTTGTAAATGAATGATTCATAATTTGATGAAACCCTTCCAGAACCGCATTAAAGATCTGCTGTCAAACGTACCTTAAACAACCTAATCCAAGTCAGGATGCTGGGCGTGATCTTACGAGGAGAGTGAGTCTGGAGGAGTGCAGACGTGTGGTGAGTAATGCTGGTGGTTGGTTATTACAGGCAGGGCGACCTGTGCTCAGACGGTGTCGGTTGCTATTAATGTCAGACTGGATTTGCTCCGGTATGTTGAAAATCACTGTTAAGTTGTGTGTGGACCACGACTGCCATCACTGCAGCTTTCCTCAGCGCTGTTTAACTCTGCGTGCTGACCCAGCAAAAGCTGCATCACGTGCTCATCGCCATAACTCAACCTTTTACGCTCCATATATCGAAAAGAAGTAGCTTTCCATCAAACAAGCCATGCACTTCATTTTCTCCGCCCTGAATAACAACAAGTCACCGCAAAGTGCCCGAGATCACGTGAACTCAAAGATGCTGACGGCTCAAAGAGCTGACACGAGAATATAAGACACCTTATCTAAAGATGCCATTGAAGGAAAACGCTTCTTGAGCACTTTTCTGATCAAGGGGAAAGAAAACACTGCAGCACCGGTGGAAATGTCGACGCCGAAGAGAGGAACCGGTGTTAGGAGCCAGATGTGCAGGAGGCCGAGCGCGATCACCAACGCCGCCTCATGCACTGAAAAACTTCAGCGAGTCCATCTTGGCCCGTTTTCACATGGCTACATAGCAATTGTCTGGTTCACTAGAGCCTGTCACTGTGTGGGAAAGGTCTGGGCTTTTGATGGACAGACAGATCTGGCTGATCCAGACCTCTGTTTATCTACCTATGAGCCCATCTGCAGCTCCAGGGTCCCGTCTGTGCTGGAGGCCGATATCTGCTTCTCCTCTGAGCTATGACCAAATTTGAGCAAATTCAACGCTGACGTTTTCAGAGTCGGTTTACATGAAAGTAACGGTTATCTTGACGATTGTCTTGGACTTAATGCCGGATGTCAGAGATCAGTGCATTTGTTGGGCACTTATCACAGTTACAACTGTCTTAAAGCGCATTTGTGTAAATGTCAAATTGTCAGATTGATGCATTTTATTCATTTGTTTGTTGGTGTTAAGATAATGGCCGTGACTATGACCAGTGAGCAAGAAAATTTGCGACAGTGGCCAGGTAAAAACCTCTCGAACAGAAAGCGAGGGAAAAAAATCCCCTGGGGAAAACCTTGCTCACTGGACTAATATGGTCATACTTTTTTTTTTCTTCGTCTGGCGAGTAGTCTAGCAGCTGCATTCTGAACTAACTGAAGTTTATCTATTAGTTTGGCAGGAGAACCTCCCAGAAGACATTTACAGTAATCTGAATTGAATTGAATTGAATTGAAAAATCCTTTATTAGTCCCACAGCGGGGAAATTTCACGTCACAACAGCAAAAACAAATCCAAGCAAATAAATAAACAAACATCACCATAACGCACTGCACACATCATAATAGACCGTGAGGGTTAGGGTTAGGGTGAGGGTTAGGGTTAGGGTTAGGGTTAGGCCTAACCCTAACCCTAACCCTAATCTAACCGTGAGGTCATAAACGCATGTATCAGTCTTTCTGCATCCGATCGGGAGAGCATGTGACGCAGCTTTGAGACATTCCTGAAGTGGAAGAAGGCGGTTCTAGTGATTTTTAAAAGAAAGTTTACTATCAAAATTGACACCCAAGTTTTTCACATTAGGTCAGAATGAGAGTTTAAGCCCGTTTAGATTCATACTGTATTCAGGTGCATCAGTGCACCAGATAAACCTTTGGTTTCGTATTCCAACCACAATGTAAATCTCCCTTAACCGGCGACACAGCGACATTACTAAACTATTATCCATCGTCAACTTCTCTTCGACATTCAACGCATTTCCAGCACTAGGCCGCCTTCTGTGTGTTTATTCTTCACTGACCAAAGCAAAGTCCCGGAAGGGCTGAAAACGCTTTGAGTAGCACATGGAAATCTAATGGAACAGCAGTGGTCCACCTGCGAGGGTTGAATTTCAGCTCCAAAACCTTGATGGACAGCAGGGAGCCAGCGAGAAGAGCGGCTGCGAGCGGACCACCGGCTCCCCCAGGCAAGGACGGCCCACGCGTCCTCTCTGCCCCCCCTCCGGAGGCGACCCCGTGACTCCACCTGCTGTTTCACAAAGCTTCATGGGATGCCGAGGCCGTGTGTATCAGTGCTTCAAACAAAAGCCACCCGAGGGAAGAATGGTTTTGAGAAAAGCCCTGGTTTACAGAGCTCTTTGAAACACAGGGCAGTCGTCCGCCTGTATCTAACAAGCCACTGCAGATTTAATGCATTAGTAGTCTTAAAGACAGTCAGCCCTTAAAGCGGAGCATTCCGTGGGACTGGCAGTTAGGGATAAAGGTGGAGGACACATTTTGTGCCTGTTTATCAAACATACTAAATCAACATTAGCTATGGCCTTGCATAATTCAGATGTGGTTCAGTGGATGTGGACTTGGACTCGTGTCCAAGAGGTTGCAGATTCGAATCCCACTCTGGCTGGTTCTACCCTAATCCTAACCCTCGATCAAGACACTGACCCCCACATGCCTCTCGTGGACGCCATGGCTTAGCCTGCCCACTGCTCCGGGTTTCCGTGTCACTTCACTGGATGGTTTACTCCAGCAGAGCAACCACTTAGTTACCTTAAGTTCCAGTTCAGTGCATTTGTAGAGCGCTTTTCACAGTCACAACTGTCTCAAAGCGCCTAACTTTAGATAGTTTCTAACAGAAGGTGCACGTTTGCATCGGGCTGACTCTGGATATAACGGACTGGTTATGTGCGATTCGTCGACACATTCCTTTTCCTTTTCGCTGACGCTCCAGCAAGAGCAAGTGGCTACATCTTTTTCGTCAGACGACAGCACAGCGGTCATTCAGAAGGGCAGATGCTACTAAGGGGAGGATAATTGGTCATGAGCTGTCTGAAATGTGTAATTAGAAAAGATGAGATACTCCTCGTTTTTTCATCCCCCCTCTGTCTCTCTTTTATCACCCCTCCTTTTCGAGTTGGCAGTCTGCGCGTCTTAGTGTCAGCTTTGATCTCTGTTAAGGTTTTCTGAGCTCTTTCAGATAGGATCAATTTGCTGTTACACACATCACTCTTGGCTTTCTTCCCCTGGCTTCGTGCTTGTTTGCCACCGCCACACGTGCATACCAATAATGGCGCTTCTCGGCTTAGCGAGATGAAAATAAGATGCACAGATGCGAGATGTTAAGAGCGGCTTCCTTCAGAAGAACACACAGCGTACGGATTACAAACTTTGCACTAAACGCTGGAGACATTTGCAATTCATAATCCCCAGCCAATGACAAACTAGTTCAAGCAACAAGACGCTCACTCACACACACACACATACAGCTACTCAAATCACTCACAGATACATTTACGTAAAACCTATAAATAAACTAGACGGAGAGATAAACAGACATGATAACCAAGCCTCTCATCCTTCTCATCCTCATTTCTCCATAGGTCTACTTGATTTCAGCCAAATGGGTTGGTGGTTTGTGAAGAACCAGACGTGTGAAGCTTCAATGCATCAGTCTTGAAGAAAGACCTTTGAAATGGTCCCTGCAGTCAGGAGATGTTCAGCAGAAGCAGATCTGGTGTGGTTGTTCTGGACGGAGATGCATGTTCTTCACACGTTCCTGCCACACTATCTTTCTTCATGTTGGAAAACAACCCACACTTTCAGCTTTGTTAAGCGCAGCTACGGCAACACGGAATCTGAGGAAACTCAGCAGGCGAACGTTCTTATTTCACATCGCACCATGAGCTTGATGCAGATATTCAAATGCTTTCTCGTTACCCGGAGAAAGGAGAGGTGAGAGGATTACACGTCTCTGTGTTGGCGAGCAGTGAACTCAACATGGAAGGAAGCTGTCAATCAGGATGCTCGGCTATGGATTTTGGTCAGTTCATCAGCATCAGCCCTGACCTTATGCAAATGTGAAGATGAAATCTATTTATGATGATGTGCCTTCGGCTCATTGAGATGCAGAACGCAAACGTGTTCCAGCCAAAAACTGCTTTATGCCATTTCACAAAAACACATGTTGGATTCCCTCTTAGTTCTTGCGTTCGATTTCGCTGAACATCTATATGAGCGGCTTCCTCGGACCGTGTGGAGAAGGGCTGTAGAATAGCGGGTGTGTTCTGCTTGACCTGGCACCTGTGATGTGACGCAGACTGACTGAAGCCTCCTGATGCTGAACCACCCGACGCAGACGCTTCGACTGTAGAGTCAGAGGGGAAAGTGAAATCCAGAAGAGGGATGAAGTCACTGACAAACTGATCTTTCTTAATGTGATAAGAGCACAGATACGCATACTCGAGCATTTAAAAAAATTATATGGATGGAGAGAGAGAGAGAGAGAGAGAGAGAGAGAGAGAGAAAGAGAGACAGATGTAGAGAGAAAGAGAGAGAAAGATGGAGAGAGTGAAAGTAATAGAGACAAAGAGAGAGAGACAGAGAGAGAAAGAAAAACAGAGATAGATGGAGAGAGAGAGAGAGAGAGGAGAGAGAGAGATAGTGAGAGACCGATGGAGAGAGAGAGAGACAGAAAGAAGTGGAGAGAGAAAGAGATGGAGATAGAAAGATAAAGAGAACTGGAGAGAGAGATAGATGGAGACAGAGAGATGGGGAAAGAGATAGAGAGAAAGAGAAAGAAAAAGACAGAGATGGAGAGAGAAATTGAGAGAGAGAGAGACATGGAGGGAGAGAGAGAGAGAGAGAGAGACAGAGAGAGAGAAAGAGATAGTGAGAGAGATGAAGAGAGAGAAAGATAGAGAGACAGCGAGAAAGTGATAGAGCGACAGAGAGAAAAGGATTGAAAATTCAAATAAAAATTATAAAAAAAAACAAACAAATAAAAGCGTGATTAAAAGTGCGTGTGGGGAAAATGTTTGCCACGCTATGTTTCCAATTATAGTTTGACCTTTTTAAGTTTCTCTAAAAGCAATTATTGCCTTTAAAAAACAACAATATTAATTGAGAATTGTAAAAAAATAAATAAATAAAAGGCTTCAACGTTCAAGGATTTGATCCCTTGATACCAGTGAACAACATATAAATTGTATAATTCACAAAGGTCTCGTTACCAAACGAATTGAGCTTTTAAGACGAAATGGTTTGAAAATGTCAGTTTAGTTTAATGTCAGTTTGACAAACGCAAAAATAATCTAGATCATTATTAAACATTTGGTGGTAAAACACGAGTGCATAAAATATGTTTGCTCATTAATGAAATATAAAATCCACTCTTCTACTAGCTAGGCTGTTAGCTTGTAGCATGTTAGCTATCTTGTTCAAGAAATCCCATCGTTAAATGAGGTAGTAAGGTCCGTAATAACAACTTCTCAGTTCTTCTCATTCAGAAACTATTGAATTAAAATAAATATCTCACTTAGATATTTCCAGAATTAATCAAGTTGGGGGGGGGGCAGCAGATTGGAGTTTTAGGAGACAAATGGCGTCTGAACGATGTGATGCGTTACGTCTAATGTCGTCTAATGACTGTGCCACATTAATAAAGTCAAGACACTTCTACTGTAACAGATGGTGAGAAAACATCCGCGGCTCAGGAGCCATTTATTCAACACAATATTCATCATTTTCAACATGACAAGCTTTTCTGAGCGGGAAGACGTCGGTGCGATCTCACCACGTGCGACTTCCTGCACTGTAAAAAGAGCAAAAGTCCTGTCGCTACTTTGAATTTGTATTTTTATTGAAATTGAATTTATTTTTATACTTGATCAAAACGTTTAATTTTCTGTCAAACCATCAGTGTAATGTAAAATATGTGCTTCATCCAAAAGTAAAAGAAAGTCTTTTAGTGCAAAGTAAATACATTTCTTTAGAGAAAAAATGTGCTTTGGAGCCGTAGATGATGATGAGAAGACCTTGTTTCTTAAATTGGCCAAAGAGCCAATGAGAAGCTTGCATGTCCTGTACGGAATTAAAAAAATTATTTTAAACTTTAAAAAAAATCATAAACACCTTTACATGATCTTGTTTCGTTGTAAGAAGAAGTAATCGAAGCAATTTGTCTTAAAAGACACGTGAACGTGTAGAACTCCATTTACATCCCTCCATTCATCCATCCATCCAACAAAAAACAGGAACCTCATCCAGAACGTGTAGAACTCCATTTACATCCCTCCATTCATCCATCCATCCAACAAAAAACAGGAACCTCATCCAGAACGTGTAGAACTCCATTTACAACCCTCCATTCATCCATCCATCCAACAAAAAACAGGAACCTCATCCAGAACGTGTAGAACTCCATTTACATCCCTCCATTCATCCATCCATCCATCCAACAAAAAACAGGAACCTCATCCAGAACGTGTAGAACTCCATTTACATCCCTCCATTCATCCATCCATCCAACAATAAACAGGAACCTCATCCAGAACGTGTAGAACTCCATTTACATCCCTCCATTCATCCATCCATCCTACAGAAAACAGAAACCTCATCCAGAAGGTGTCGAGTTCATCACTAGATTAAACCGACTAGGAAAATAACCTGGATACGTCACGTTTAACAACACCGACCTAAATGAATCCGCATCTTAAAAAAAGCCGCGAGGCGCGAATGTGTGTGATTTATCGCTACAGTTGAAAAATCTGACACGTAGCGGCGGCGTAAAGCTAACAACCTGTGATGGAACCCCTGCTCTCCAGCTGAGCCCTTTGCTGCGGGTCCGGAGGTCACGACCTCTGTCCCGTCCCGGCGGGGAGCAGGTGTCCCCATCACCAGCCTCTCTCCCCGCGGGCTCCGCCATGCCAGCTGGACGAGCCGCCACCTGCCAACACGCGCCAGTCACGACTCTGGCCCCTCCCACATCGCAATCTCGCGCAAACACCTTGCTGGCTATCGGCAGAGTCCCGCGCTGATTTATAGGGGTGAGGGGTGTTTCCGGCCGACAGCGGGACAAATGAACACACTCTTTTTTTCATCCGTCTCCAATTTGGTGGCCATAAAAAAAAGCGGAAAAAGTGCTTGTTGATTTAATGTAGCGAGGAACCTCCCCATTATCTGCCGCTGCTGACAAGCTGGTGCCACCGCGCCATGCTAGGATTTACCGCGCCAGACAAAGGTTACGCGGAGGATGGACAGCGGAGATGTAGATTTCCCCGAGAAGTGTAGATAATTGCTCCTTATTTTGGGGTTTGTGGAATGTTGTACGTTATTTTTACGCCACTTCAAGAAATGCCCGTCACTACACAAAGTTTGGAAGTGGAAGATAAGACGAAGAAGATGGTCTTCATTAATCCCACCAGGGGACATTTTTTCTGTGTGTTCTACAGCTGCAAAAAAAAACAGAGAAAGACGTTTTTAACACAAAAGAATCCTACAGAAAACATGAACCTCATCCAGAACGCGAAGAACTCCATTTACATCCCTCCATCCATCCATCCATCCATCCTACGAAGTGTAGATAATTGCTCCTTTTTTAGGGGTTTGTGGGATGTCGTACGTTATTTTTACACCACTTCAAGAAATGCCCGTCACTACACAAAGTTTGGAAGTGGAAAGTAAGATGGACTTTATTAATCTGACTAGGGGACATTTTTTTTGTGTGTTCTACAGCTGCAAAAAAACAAAGAAAGAGGTTTTTAAAACAAAAGAATAAGGACAATTTAAATGACAACAGTGAAGGCAAAAATGCAAATAGCAGAGAGAACAACAGAAAAAAAACTAAAGGAAATATACAACTGTGCAAATACAATGGTGCAATTTTGACAAGACAACATATAATGTGCAATTTCAAATACAATAGTGCAATTCTGAGTGCAAAAGCAAATGTGCTGAGATTGGAATGAAAGGTTGGGTTGTGAGGTCTAATCAGTGGAAGGACGTATAATGTATTCGCAGGTATAGATAAAGTAATAACACACACGTCTGCCACCGAAACGAAACCTCCGACTGACTTTGAGAAGAGAGATTTCTGACACAGATTAGAAGAAAAAGATGGAAATGTTTCAAATTCTAATTTTATTTATCATAAATATTCTACGCGGTGAATATCATACAACATGTAGTGAAATCGTTTCAGCATTTAAACATAGGGAAGGAGGAGATACAACAAAATGTGCAAAGGGAAATACAATAAAAGGAGAAAGAATAGAAATATGATAAAAACAATAGATGAAATGTGAATAAAAATACCAAATTTCCAAGATAAAAATACAATCGAATAACGTAGAATTGCATTCAGCAGTTTCATTCGTACAGTTCTAAATAAGCTTCCAGACAAAGAAAAGAAAAGCACCGAACTCGAACTTAAACACATATCTAGTGTTTCAGCAAGAACTTCAGAAGATCCAGACGTCAAACCTCCAGGTAAATCATTTATCCCCGATACTTAGGTTAATGAGTTACACTTAATTATTAAGTATCGACTGTGAGTAAGTCACTTATTAACCCACGTGTGTCGTGTTGAATCACTGATTTCGCGCACACACACACACACACACAGACACACGATTCTGTCATCGCTTTTCTCCATGAACACA
The DNA here is from genome assembly GCA_028031935.1 of Paedocypris micromegethes. Taxonomy (NCBI): domain Eukaryota; kingdom Metazoa; phylum Chordata; class Actinopteri; order Cypriniformes; genus Paedocypris; species Paedocypris micromegethes. The sequence goes on from CM051496.1 coordinate 27,468,510, forward strand.
CGGACATTTTTACAGCTTCCTGTAAATATTAAAGTGGCCACAAGTTTGGCTTTCAGGGCACAATCAAGTAATTATCCTCCCCGACGCGAGACTGAATAAATCAGGAGGATGAAAAGCCAAACGAACGTATACACAGCGCCACGATGGCCTGTAAACGCCACGCTGGCGCCGTCCTGCCACCCGCGATGGGATTTATTAACGGATTTATTGAAGAGGGAACACCGGCTTTTTACGTTTATTGTGTGTGATGGGAATGGAAAGTGCGAGTGAAACTACGAGCATCCAGGAGCTTTGAAACGTTGATTAAAATGCAAACATGAGGGAGGACCGTGTTAGAAACGAGGCTTTGATTGTTCGTTAAAACTATCGCTTGATTTCATCTCTGATAGATGATTGGTCTTTTCTTCCCGCTTCCGTTATCCGGGCTGTACCATTCCATAGAGGTCGGGAACCTTTAAACACGACTACAAAAATTAAGTTAAAAAAAGCCATAGCCGTTTAAAACTAATTACAAGTAAATCTTTGTGCGCTTTGAGACGGTTAAAACTGTGAAAAGTGCCTTACAAATGCTCAAAAAAATGCTCAGAACTTTGCATTTTTGTAAAACCATTATGAAATGCAGGATTACAAGTCTCTCGACTCGTTTTGACAACGCTGTTATTACATGTAAAATGTCTTCATACTCGCGTGGCTCATGGTTTTCAACTTTAAATTCTGACAAAACTTGTATTATTCTGACGCACAATAAAGCCTTATCAAATAACAGAAATACTCTCTCTCTCTCTCTCTCTCTCTCTCTGAAAACAACAGCAAAAGATATTCTCTCTCTCTCTCGCTCTCAAGAAACAACTGCAAAAGAAATACACTCTCACTATCTCTCTCTCTCTCACGGAAAACAACAGCAAAAGAAATACTCTCTCGCTCTGTCTTTCTCTTTGTCGGCAGATTACTCCATTCATGTGGAATAGCCATCTCTCTCTCTCTCTTCTCTCTCTCTCTCTCTCTTTCTCTCGGAAAACAACTGCAATATATATACTCTCTCTCTCTCTCTCTCTCTCTCTCTCTATCTATCTATCTCTCTCTCTTTCAAAACAACTGCAAAAGAAACTCTCTCTCTCTCTCTCTCTCTCTCTCTCTCTCTCGGAAAATAACTGCAAAAGAAACTCTCTCTCTGCAAATTACTCCATTCGTATTACTCCATAGAAAAGCCATCGTCTTGAAGGTTTTTGCTTTTTGCTAGCAGAATACTAAATATTAAAAGAAGAAAATGAGTTTACGTCCGGACGTCACGACAACGTTCCAATAAAAACATGTCCAGAGGAAAGCTGTGATTGGCTCCAGCCCCCGCAACCAGGAAATGAATGGATTGAAATACAGGAGAACGTTTTGTTGATATGGATTATACGTTTTAAAGATATGGAAAGTCATTATATCATTTGAAAGCTTTGCCATATATGACTGGCTGGAGTGAGGAGGGGTTTTTGAGCAGAGCTGGTGTTTGCTGGCGGTGGGTGGGGTTGTGAACTGAGCGTGAACTCGTCTGCGGGGACGATCTCTGGCTTTCTGACCCAGCGGGGCGCAACAAGGGGCAAAAATGAAAAGTGACTGAAAAAGACCCAGATGAATAAGTAACGAGGCGCGCCGTTTTGCCACTGGAACGGTGGAGGCTGGTGTAAAACACACACTGCGGATCTACTCATCTGTTAGACACGTGTAATGAAAAGATCCTTCTTAAGCCGAGCCACCGTTTCTGGGAAGCCAAACCACTGTGGTCTCACTATGACCTTCTCAATGAGCAAAAAACTGTGATATTTACATATTTTTAGAATTGACCTGAGGTGTAAAGAGTAGCGGACAGCCATACTTGAGTAAAGGTTGAGGTACTTAGTGTAAAAAACGCTCCATTACAAGTAACAAGTCTCCAATTTCAAAAAGACTTGAGTCAAAGTAGCCAAGTCTCTAATTTTATAGGAACTTAAGTATTACACTCACACAGAATTTAGGTAAAATAAAATGTGAAAAACAAACTCTATTCATGAGATTTTGTTTTCTAATGCAGAAAAAACACCTCAGGGTTTTAAAAATGGTAGAACAAAGTAGATAAAAAACCAAAGTCAGTCTCAATCTAACTCTGATTAGTAAATTATATATATATAATACAACTATACATGATGTAATAAAATTAGTAAAGCACATTCTTCCTCTTCTGAGTATTCAAAGTCTAGTTTGAGTAGCTTCTCGAGTGAGTAGGATGGTTTCTCTGCATTCAAATTGTACAAAGAGAGGCAGTGAATTTAGTACACTACGTATAAATCAAATAAATAGCACATCACAAACCCACGGCTAAATGTACTTTATGAAGAATGTATAATTTCAGTGATTCATTTATTCACGTTGAACACGAAAAAAATGGCAAAAAGATAGTCATGTCACAGTTTTCTTAGTAATATTGTGCTTTCAAATACTATTGTACAATCAGGGAAGATCTGTATAGTTTAACTTGACATAAACATCGCCTCGTCCGCCCACGAAATTAGCGGCAGTATAAATCGATGCTGGCTTGTCGCGCACAATCACAATGTAACCATTCAAATGTAAGTGTCTGTTCAAAAGTAGTGGAGTAAAAAGTACAGTTACTCCATCAGAATTGCCGTGGAGTAGAGAGTAAAAGTTGCTTATATTTTTCATACTCAGTACAAGTACAAGTAGCAAAAAACACACTTAAGTAAAGAAACAAAGTAGAAGTCAATTTACTCAAGTACTATACACCTCTGAAACTGAAGCCCTGTAAATCAGCCATTTTGGGCCCATTTATTCGGGTAAACAAAGGCACGCAGAAGTTATGAATGTGCTTTCAGATAATCGTCAGAAGTTTTACTCGGCGTACATGTTGTGAGCTGCAGGCTCCAGACCGACTTATGATCCTCTCAAATCCTGCCATAAATCTCTCCTTTAGTCTGTCTCCTCGCTCTTCAGCTGCTCTTTCAAGTAAACATTAGCAGTGAAATATTCATGACTTACTAACAGATGTCTCTTGGCCTGGTTTGCCGAGTGTACCACGCTAAATAAGTAAACACAATTAGCTGTTTTACTCCCAGCCTCAATTCATCGCAGTAGATCTAATTTGGCGAACTATTTCCGCCCGGAGCGCATCTCTTAAGGCGATCAGAAAACTTTTACTTGTTTTTTTTATTATACCCAGACAGAACTAATGCTCGCCCGCAGCCTGCTAATGTGCTGAAGCGCTTCCAAGCCCTGCTCTGTTCGAGCCCAGCAACCACGCTTATCCAAACATGGCCGTCCACGTCAGCCAAGAGTTGTGTTATTCCGGACGCCTCGGGCCCTCAGTCATTCGCTCCCTGCGTAAAACTCAGCATCTGTTTGGAGACACCGAAGCGGGATTCTCTACGCACATCTCCACTTTAAGACCGACGGATTCTGCTTGAGGATTTGTCTGATTATCTCTTCACATAAAGGAGAAATTAAAAGAGCACGGTGACTGTTTGGATGAGGTGATCACGTTAGAACGGAGGTGAAGATTGAATTTTGGATTGCATTTTGGAATCAGAATAGTGGCAGAAATATCAAACGTAAATTTCGAAGAAACGAACGAAAATGCTTCACATTTACGTTTGTTTTTTTTATTTTTCGCTTGCAATCTTCACATTTTGTTTGAAACTTTTTGTTTTCCGTTTTAGATTTTTCTCGCATCACTGCACAAGAAAAAAACGACGGTGTTTCACGTTAAATTCTAGTTAGCATGGAATTATTTCAAATCACTTTTTTTTTGTTGTCAGATAAAAAAAATTTAATCAAATTTTTTTTTTTAAACAAACAGAACCTTGTTATTATTTTCAATAATAATAACAATTAAATATTTTATTGTAAGGCGGCTATCAGGATCTCTGCACATTTTTTTTGTTACAGAAGAAACAAAAACGTCTACTATTATTCTGATGTAGTTTGCCACAATATTTAGCAATATTGTGCAAAAATAACACTTTAATCACAGTTTATTGTGTACTAATACTGCAAAAACAGTGAATGACACGGTGTGCATTCGCTGAACTCCTCCCACACTTCCTGCTCAAGCAGCTGTCAATCACATTCTCATCACCCAATCAGAGTGAGGGTGAAGCTCCTCCCATGTCAAGCTAGTGCCAGAAGTCCAAACGAAATGAACAAAATAAATCTTGAGGTAAAAAAACATTTCAAACAAAAACGACAAGATCGAATGCAAAAAATTAAAAACAAATGTAAATGACAAAAAGAAATTTACGTTTGATATTTTTTGGCACTAATCTGGTCAAATGGTCCTCCTGTAGTGGCCATGCAAGCGTCTTCCTCAGTCTTTTACCGATTGAGATTACCCATGTAAATCTGGCTTTGTCCAGAACAAAGATTCAAAATGACCAGTTTTCTTGAGTTACTTTGATCGGACACTTTAAGCCTTCAGTTGATCTTTAAAAAAAGTATTTTCTTTCAAAGCTACGCTAGATGCTTCAGTCTCTAGATCCAGCCCTCAACAGTATTGGGAGGTGATGGTAAATTAATGCAGAAAAGCTAAACGCAATGAGAGAAGTTCCACCAAAGGACCAGTGGGTTCTAAAGGCCACGGAAGAGGAAAGGTGTGAGCAAAGAACTGCGAGATGGTAGGGTCTCGGGAGGGTAGAGCTCCCTCGCCAGAACACAGTCCTTTCCTGTCAACCCCCCACACTCAGTCTTCTGCTTCACAGGTAATTAAATGGATTTCCTGTCTTGTACTCAGCGAGAGAACATGACCCAGCACTCTGTGAGAGCGTGTCCAGAGGCACTCCAGGGCTGCTCTTAGCACCATCTGCATCTCTGTGTCCGAGCAAGGCCCTGAGCAAACAAGCACTGGGGCAGGAGCAGCACCTCAGCTCCACCGGGACGGAGACACAGAGCTTCCTGGACTCGTCTTCGGCAAGCTCTGAGGAAACGCCTGCGGTGCACATACAGTGTTCAGACCATCTAGAGCTGAGATGCTGAGATTAAGTCCGGCCATTGTGACCCCTGATTTGACCCATCAGGCCAAATTCGAAAATTCATGTACGTAGTTGACAACAGTTTTAGCTGTAATTTTGGTTAAAATGGGGGGAGGAAATCTGTCCAATCGAATCCGTAAAGCTGTCGAGTAGACAATTTCAAAAAAGGAGAAAATGGGGAAAACGAGCAATAAATAAAAGCATGTTCTTTATATTTACAGTTAAACTCTACAAGATCCATAATTGCTATAATTTCGCTCCAAACTGTGTCTGATCTGAAGAACTTGGAGATGATTGAAATGGAGTGGCATACTGTGAGATTTAAATTAAATTAAGCCATTTTTAGTGAAGCCGCTTTCACTAAACCCACCAAACCTTGCCTCACCACATCAAAAATTGCTGATGTCAAATACTTTTTTCCAATATGCTTTTCAACACTCATTGATAAGTAGAGATGACTACAACAAGTCAGTGGTAGTACTTAATTTACAAAGTACAGTGGTACTACGATTTATGATAGTCCTAGATGTCCAGAGGAGAGAAACATGTCGGCGAAAAATGTAGTCCAGAGTCTCAAAATATTTTGTCTGTACAAAAAGAGCGTCTTTTTCTTACCGCTAGCATGCATGAAGATGAGAGGCCAGAAAAGTAGAAAACAGTTTTTCTGTTTAGAAAACAGAAACAACAAAATTTCTTGCTTTCAAAATTTTAAATAAGTTTGTATTCTCCCGGAATGGCATTGTTTTTTGACCTCTCTTATACAGAAATCAAATTATATGAAATTACTTTCCCTTAGATTTCCGTAATCTTGCGAGAACGGTGACCAAGTAACAAATTACGGAAATCTCAGGAATTTACATGACGTCATTTCAAGATGGCAGTAATAGGTGAGATTGTCCGTATATCATAATACACTGTACCTTTATAAACATATGCCAAATGGCAAACTAAACAACTGCTATGTAACATGTTTATATTCCAAATATTTTATCATTTCTAAAAAAAATTGTCTGAATTTATGAAGTCATGGCATGGATATGTTGGATAACATGTAAAATGCGGCTCAGCTATCGAAATTTTTGCCAAGCAAAATGGTGAATTTAGTTTACGGATTAATTTCGTAAGTCGGGGTACAACTGTAGTAATTATTAAGTCCCTTTGTCAAATAACTCAATTCCCCCGCTTATTAACATAGTGAAAACCAGTTTCACCCCATCACACCTCAGCTGATATAGTCAAGCCTCATTCTTTCTTTGGGCTTGTTGTATTCACAAGCGATACAGAACTGCTATCAGGCCGCCTGGTCCATTTTACAATGTATGCATTTGCCAGAAACATAACAGCCCTGTCCAGCGACAGCGAGGAGCCACGATTACCATGCCAGAGGTGCTGCCTGCAATTTCACAGCCCTAACAAGCTCAATCACTGCTCGGGGTTCTGTGTTCATTAAGGAACCGTTCCAAATGAGAGGCACGATATCGAAAGAAGTGCGGAGCAGCGCCTGATTGGCCGGCGCTGATGGAGGGACGGTGTAAACACACACGCCACAAGCGCTCAGAATTTTCTATGGGAGAACAAAACATATGCAAATGAGGACCTTGACCCGAATCAAATCTCTGACCTGTTCGTTAATTGCAAATTACAGACTGCGGCACCCCAATCAGTGGCCTTTTAGCGCAAGATTCTCCACTCATTCTTAACGCACATTGGAAAATAAAGGAGAGGAACGCTCTGCCATCATCACAGGGTTTGTTATGCACGATGGTGGTGATTAGAAAGAGTTTGGGTTGCGGCCATGGCACTGAAGTGTTGAAAGAAGGGGTGGCAGAGGATTTTGATACGGGCACAGACGACAGACTGAAGCTTGATTGGAAAAATAGAGCATTTACATAAGTGCGGAGGTCACGCCAGTGGAAGGTTCTGCTCCAGACAGATCAGCTGGACTAAATACAGCATTCGGAGAAGCGACTACGTAGGCACCGTTCAGGCCTTGAATTTTAAGACTAAACTCGGTATCGCCACCCGGTGCCAGTAGCCAATCATCAGCAGTGAGACCTCTTTCCTGAATGATTAGTCTCATTGAAACGATCACATACTGGAATGCTCTGTCTATCACGATTTGAGACTCAGAAACAGTTATCTACTTTAAAACGAGACTACATCTCTTCAATGAAGCATATACTCAACCTGTAATTATAACAAATCTAATAACTGAATATAATCGTATAGAAAGGCTGCATAGTCTACTGTCCGGAACCAAAACAATGTCAAAATCTTAAATCAAGTCACTGTTGGTCTGGCTAATGTTTGTTTTTCTGTGTTTCTCGAGCTTCCCGAGCTGAGTGCCAGGTGCTTTACTATTCGCCCGGAGGAGTGTTAGTGGCTCCAGGATGGAGATGACGTCGATCAGACTGCTTGGGAAGATGGCTTCGGGTTTGGTTTGATGTCACTCCCCTGGATTTTTTGACAATCGGGTGTCGCTGTGTCTACGTGAAGGGATTGTGCCGCCTCATTCGCCACTCGAGGGAGACATCTTCCCGAATCATCATCACAATGGCTTGGAAAAATCACAATGATTTTGTAGTGTTAGAATGCCTGGCACAACAATGGAACGGTTCTCCCCAGGGTTTATCTTTTCCTCGCATCACGCCAGTAAGGTTTTTTTTACCTGGCCACCGTCACATGTGCTTGCTCACTGGTCATAGCCATATTCATAGGTCATAGACATTTTCACACTTCTCACGGCTTTGAGACAGTTGTGACGGTGAAAAGTTCTTTACAAATGCACTGAACTTGAGCAAACATCCCTTTCAGCCATTGAGATGAATGAAAACACCATCTACCAGCTTTCTTCAACTATTACGGACCTCCTTGATCCATCCCTGTCGCAATCCCACGTCATACTCCACCATGAGAGCACCAGAATCCACCCTGCCATAAATATTGCATGACATGCCGAGTAGGATCAGTTTGTTAAATGCAAATCGCTGTGACAACGCTGGTGCATATCCATCACCGCTTTATCCAGAGCCTAAATGAGCGCACTCTTTCAATTCCTTCCTGTTTCGAAGAGCAGTGCTTTCTGTTTTTCTTCATGTCTTAGACGGTCTCCATCACTCTTCCCTGGTGCTTCAAGCCTATAGGAATGGCTTTAGGTGCTCGGCGTGAACTGGGAAAGAGTCTACAAAGCCTCACGCCCTACATCCAAGCACATATCTCAATAGCGTCCACGCACACACACACACACACACACACACACACACACACAAACACTCTGAGCTGTGAATGAAGCGATATTGTAACCTTAACCCATACAGCACTTCCCCTCTGTGAGTCCAGCCAATGAATTATCCTCTCAAGAAAATCCTGTTTAGGGGATAATCCTTTTCCCATCATCTGGACAGACACTTTCCGTAATGAAATGCCCTGCGGGTGTCTCTCTCCACCCCTTCGCCCCCATCCCTCACACCCCCGTCAGAGGAAGGTGGCTATCTGCTCGCCCCATACGTACCCCTCTCCCGTCCCTGTCAACACCGCACCACAGCTGCACGCCAACTCATTCAGACACTTCTAACCTGGCATTGTGTATGCAATTTTGCGGAAGTTGTGGCCTAGAGGTGGGAGTTGGACTTGAGGGTTCAAATTGCAGACTGGTAGAGTCACAGATTCCACATCTGGTTCTGATCGCACCTGGACATGCTCTCACTTTCACGTTTCATCCAACAGAGTATCTTGATTACTTAGAAGGGAAGATAGTAGACGGAATGGACTTACTGTCAGAGTATTGACAGGCTCTGTAGAGCTTCATGAATTCTTAATCTGAGAATGAGAGTTTTAAGGCTTGTTAAGAGCTGGATGAATATTGCACGACAGTTTCTTTAGCATTTTTTAGATGTTTTGTGATGGTGTGTGCTCACAAACAAGCCGATTGCACCAGAGATAAATTCACTCCCGGTCACTAGATGCCTGCGAGCAAATTTTTGCTTGAGACAATTCAAGAGTTTAGAACAAAAAAAAAACAAGAAACGGGGAGCGTCTAAATCATATTTGTTTGCAACTGAAGAGCATCTTGTGCATCACCTTGTGGTGTTTATTAGAAAAGGAAAGTGGCCCGGTCCTACACAACCACATCAGAGAGTCGCCCCATGTTTGATCATCCAAACCAACGAAGTGTCAGATTTAACATTGTGTTAATCAAAGCAACAATCCTAATGAGATTTTCGGATTTTAGGAGATTTTAGCTTGTGTTTTGTTGAACGTTTGTGATGCACACAGGCGGTTGAACTTCACTGTAATGATGTCTTCACGACATGTCTTTCCAGTAGTTCATCAGTATTTCCATCGCAGACGCAGCACAGCCTGAGATCTGGAAGACGCTCAGTGTGACGCCCTCGAAAAACATCTCTGGCTTTGCATTCAGAAGATGTGTGAAAGGAGGGAGTAAATATTTCTCCAAAAGCCCGGGCACAATGAAACCAGCCTCGGTGGGGTGACATTAGGAGACTGGCTGCGGGCGCGAGTGCTGAGCTGGAGCCGTGTGTGTCTGTGGACCGGGGTGGCCGAGGGCTGTCGGATCGGAGATTTGATGGCGAGATAAAAAGCCCAGGGTGAAGGCTGCTGCCACTTCAATCTGCCATCACATCATCTGGCCGCTCGCCGTCCTGCTGCACTGGAAGCCTGCGAGGCTTTTAACACGAGCTTGAAGTTTCTCTCGCGCTCCACCTGAGAGCTTCACCATTTTCTCTTTCGCTCTCACAAGCTCCAGCTGCTGCAGCTGTGCCGACACATCCGCACAATGTGAAGCGAATAAAACTCATATAATGTCAGAACAATTCTAGAGTCCGAATAGACCAAGCACAACCATACACAACAGTTCCAATCAGATTTCAAAACACATTGAATCCCAAACTGCTAGAATTCCTAATGTAACAATTGCATTGTCTTTATAATAATGGGACAACGTTACGTCAATTTCTCAATAATGTCAGACTATTATTTTAAAGCTCTAAAAGCTGTAGATCTTAGGGCTACAGGAGCATTCTTGTTCTCATTGTGTCTGGGAACAATGTATGGAACCATTTTATCCGACAAGCGTGTATCTCAACAAAAACGGGCAAATTGCACGACACAATCGATCTAATTCCACGGATTACAAAGTGCAACAATCATTAGTTGCTTCCCCACAGCGATGACGGCAAAATGCGGGAAAACTTTACCGGTAAATAATGTTCACAGAAGAGGTGCCATTCCCGTATTTTACCGGTAAAGAACTATTCACACAGTTTTCCAAATACCGGTATTTTCGGTGACATCATCAACCGGCAACACGCTTGAATCAGCTGTGCCTTTATGAACATGAATAACGGCGGTAATTGTTTTCATATTTGCTAGCATCTTCAACCGGCCGAATTATTAGAAGCACTTTGATTTCGCTGTCGTTCCAGTCGGAGAACATTTCCCACTGTGATTTCTGTAGGGCAGGTTTCCGGTAATTTACCTTGATGGAAAAATGCCGGAACTAATTTACCGGCATTTGTCTGTTCACACTTGCCTGCATTTTACCAGTAATTTCCCAACTAGTTCTGTATGTGAGTAAGGGGCTAATAATGAAACTCCATTAATATGAAGCTGCTCACCATGCAGGTAGAATACAAAAACTGAGCAGTGATTCTTTGATTCAGCTCTGTGACGGAACCCATGAGAGAGAACCTTCATCTTCAAACTGACACAGAAAGTCAAGATAGATCCAGCGCTGGGATTTGCCTCCACAAGACGGCGACCTGTCAGATGTTTCCTCTCACAGTGCCCCCCATTTCACCAGGTCAGGGTCCAACAGACCCCAGCTCCAGCCCAAACGCACGGAGAACCAGAACGAGGTGCCTTCAGGCGCTCTTCTTCTGGATGAGATCCATCCTGGCGCTCAGAGTTTGGCAGTCGATGTCGGACCTGTCGTCTCTTCTAGTCACTCAGATCTCTCCTGATCAGCCAGAGCACATTACAGGGACAAGTCGAGAGCCTCAGTATCTGCCATATTCTTGGGAAACTAGACAAATTTCACTCTGAGATTTCTTTACCATGAGGTCAGAACAGAGATCTCAATTCCACAGACCTCCTCGTTTCACACACCCTGAGCTAATGTCAAAGCCACAGACAATATTAGGACAGCAAATTGACCGCTGAATAATGCAACTCCAGTGGCACACACACTTTGAAATATGTCTTCTGCTATTGTGGGGTTGTGTGGTATGGAGGCAAAGTAGCATTTGCGTCACAAAAAGCTACAGTTGCAATGTTCTAATTCATCAGGAATCGAAGCCACAACCAATAAAGTCTCTAGTGCCTATGTTCTTCAAGCTGGACTTTAGGTGTCCAAGCTCTTCGGCCCTCGAAGCACAAGAAGTTGAAAGCCTGTGCCCTAGTGATGGCCTTTGGACAGGTTGTTTCCTCGGGCTGCGCCCATGGCAACGCCATCGACATTCTGCTGGGTAATCGTAGCGACGAGCATCAGAAGGAAACGATTACAGCAGCTGATGATGATGCAAGTCACCATGGCAACCGCTGAACACTTGGTCTCTATGGTAATGTCAGAAGTTTGGGAAGGAGGAGTGAGATTCTGATACATAAACACATAGCAACCCAAGAAAACAAAGGTATCAAGAGAAACGGTGGACGGATCTTTTACATTTTGTCTCAACGTTCTGATGGTCTGTCTAACCGGTCTGTCTGCAAAAAAATAAAAGACTCGTGTTATATCTTAAGCGATCTTTATTTTGCTTAGGTAGAACATAATGTCCAATAACACATTTCCAGGTGCTTTCATTAATTGGCTCTTCCTGAGGACGACGCCCCCCGTTTGTGTCGTGACGCGGTGGCGAGAACACAACGCTCCTTCCGCTCGACGCTAATCCTTCAAAGGTGCTACATGTTCTTTTAATTGAGATCGTTAGCAAAGGCCGACCTGACACACAGACAGAAATAGCAAACGCCGACATCGAAACGGGAAGAAAAGAAAACACGCAGATCTTTAATTAGCTAAACAGCCGTTTAGGATGAAAGCTGGTCTGAATCCAGCCTGATCCGCAGCCTCACATTACACACGGTTATTAACCCCCGCGGCCTTCTGAGACGCACACCAGCCGGCTAAAGGTCTAACTAATGGTTTAATAATAAAGTGCCATGTGAAAGAGACACTAAATTCTTCTGCTAGTAGCCAACGTGAAAAAATATGAGCCACAATTGTACCATATGTCACATGACGTCTTTTACACCGTCGCTTTGTAATGAAAATGTAGAATTAGTTGGGGATTAATGTCACGTCGCTGTGGATTATGCTGTTCTGTGTGAGATATTGATGATTTATTTTTAAAGATCGAATACGACCACCTATTGCAGTAAAGTAGATAAAAAGCATTCAAAATTGAAATGTAGCTTCTGTTTACATCATGTCACACTGTAAATGTGTCATCTATACAGTCTAGAGCGGCGCCAACCACTGGTTAGTTTAATCTTAAAGATAAATTCCCATGAACAGATCATCACAAAGTAATAGTAAAAAAAAAAACATGTTTTATATATAGTATATATAGCCATTAAAGTCAAATTTTTGTTTTATGGCAACAACAATAGGATTGTGTTAGCTATTTCTGGTACATGGTATACATCTATGTTGATATCAATTCTAAATATTATAGCACAAATTAAAACACTGTTAAATTTTAGGATTAGCTCCTTAAATGAAGGTTCTTCCAGAGAGAGGTTTTGTTTTCCTAGCAAGTGTCACGATCTAGCTTGCTCTTCTGGTCATAGCCCATAGTTTGAACAACGATGGTCCATGGACATTTTTTTTTAACTGACTATTTTCCCTAATTTTCTAACACAGATAATTAATGGACATTTTTCCTATTTCGCATAGCGTCTTTGTGTTGGTCTCTAAAGAAAAGTTGTGCGCTTTGAGACAGTTAAACCTGTGAAAAGCGCCTTACAAACGCACAGGAAAAAAAGCGCCATATAAATAAACTTGAACTTGAAATTCCTGAAAACTAACTACCGGTAAAAATTTTCCTCGTGATTCCAAGATTTTACAGATCCAAACTTTGCCTTCCATTTTCTAACGTTGACCTCACCTTTTTTTTTTTTAGTTTCACAAAACTATACAAATATACACGTTATTGATCCCATAAGTCCAGCACCAGCAGCTGCTCAACCACCAATGTAAAGATGACATCACCTGTGACATCACACCACAGTCTCTGGCTCCGGCTGTTCTCATGCGTGGCATAACCGTGAGAATGACTTTGGTGATTTATACCCGGCTAATAATCTCTTCTGAGTGAAGCATACGCCGAGATCCAGCTGATATATGAGGCTCTGCTGCTGAGGAGACACAGGGGAACCCAGGCACAGCCACAATTAGGGTCAACAACTGTGTTCCTCAAAAGCAAAACGATTAAACCCATCACGACACTAATGTCACTCACAGTCAAGCGGACGTGATCCACAATTACCTTCAAGATCCTGGACATGGAAACCGGTGGACGAGCAGCAGAACGTGGACCAGTGGCCTGGATGCTGGACCACTGAAGATTATTACTGTCAGGCTCTTCTGGCAAGGTGAGAAGATCCTCTGCACAGAGTTTAGAAAGGAGCCGAGTGCGTAACCTTGGGATTTAAAGAGGGAGTCAGAAAAGCCGGTGCTTTCACAGGTCAGTGAGGAGCAGAGGTTCATCTCGACTTCTATTCAAACTAATTGGTTGTTGTCCAGGCAGAACAACACATCTATGAATATTCCGATTAACAGGACACGACCCTACAATCTGCAATAAGCGGAAATAGCTGTCATCTCGCTTGACCAAAACAAGAACTAGGATCTAAAAAGCAGAAACTGGCTTCAACAAACCTTCCCAAGCAGATCGCACCTGAATCATCAAGCTTTCGAGAAGAGCTTCAGGCCAGACTCCATCACTGTCCCGGAGACCAGGCGGATTCTGTCTCCACGTTCACGACGAAACTCTCTCTGAGGAACGTCTGGATCTCTGATTGTCATTCTCTCCGAGCGTGCTGGATAATATATGCTCTCTGTCTTTCAGGAACGATGGCCCCTGCTCACCGATCTCAGTATTCAGGATCTGCAGCGGCCACGCTCATATTTCCGGCTTTGACCGTTGAACTACGTTCAGTGGCACCTGCCAAAAGCATTTATTTCTCCTGACAGGGAGGACGGGACAAACATGTCCGCACCATCCCATAAAGAGGAAGCGCTTCTGAATGAGTTCGATCTGGTTTTTTCTTCTGAAGGAAATAATTGCTTTGCTTTCAAGCGCAGGTCTGTCGGAATTCAGATTTGAACAGAAACTTCCTGCGCACTCGTTAATGAGCTGCCCTGACCTGTTAAAGTCAGCCGGATAGATTTAAAAAAAAAAAAAAAAGCGCTCCAACCATTAAATATCAAGATGGCTGGCATTAGCAAATTGGTCTGTGTGTGTGTGCGCTTATCCGATAATTTTTCAGCTGCGTCTGCAAAACTTTTCTTGGACGATAGACACGTTCACAGAAAAATGAAGTAGAATTCCAAAAGCACAACCTCAGTTGAATTCATTTTTCACAGAATACAAAAGGCGCAAACTGAAGGTGTTTTTATTTAGAGCGAGGGTTGGTGTCTTCGATATTGGGTGTGACTTCATTGTGTGACATCACACACTAATGCAAACTAGAAAACGTGACCATGATAAGGATAGAATCAACTGGAATTCCTTGATTATGGTCATGCGGGTCACAGGAGGACGGGATCAGTCCCAACAAATCAGAGTCTAGATATTTGCCTGTGATATTGTCCTGAAACATGCAGGTCGCTGATCAAGAACAAAAGCTATCAGCACTTTGAAGGGCTCTAAGACAATAATAATAGTTGTGATGCTATAGTGCAGTTGAGGTTAGGTTCCGGGATTCTACCTAATGCAGCCTTCCTATTCGTTAATATCAGTCATTGAACATGTTATTATTACAGTTCTAAGTATGCTTCATTGAAGAGATGTGTCTTTTGAAACAATGTTTGCTGCACGTAGATATCCAAAAGCCAAACTCCATTACAAGCGCGGCACTGAGAAAGAAATTCATCAAGAGGCAGAAACGCTGAGAAACGATCCATCCATCCTTCAGCCGTCACTACCCGCCGAGCGATCAGTCCTGATTTAACGTGACACACAACATTTCCTCCATCAAACCGCAGTATTTATGCTCGGGTTTAGACGAGAGATGCAGGTGTGGGGAAGAGCGCAGTCGTTTACGCATCATCATCATCATCCTCCTCCTCTTCCTCCTCCGTCGCCTTGAGCGGGAGACAAGGACAGAAGTGCGGCTGTCGCTCAGGCGCTCGCGGGGGACATGCATCTTGTTGCACAGCATGGTAAATGACAAAATGATATCTCATCAGAAACACAACCCGCCTGTGTGTGTGTGCGACGAGGCCTGATGAGAATCACGTCTCATTATGGGATGGCGGCGTTTCGAAAGTCACAGCTGGATGTTGCGGGCTCGGTGGTCAGAACCGCACGGAATCATCCACTTCATATCGTTTATTATTCGCCAAAAGTGCCGCTTCCCCTTTAATCTATGTAAATTAGCATTAAATATGAAGAGCGTCGTTATTGCCTTCTCCCCCGCCAACAGCGACGAATGCAAAACAATGACATCTGCGAGTTTATTTACGATCATGAACATTTGCATTGTTATTGCCGCGCCATTAGGATGGCTTTACCGCTGTTTTATGATTTCGCTTAAAGGTTCTGTGCGCGAGATTAGCAGCGTCCGATGATCGCTCCGCGCGCGGTCTTGGCTGCGTTTCAGGCCAGAGAGGATATTTAGCAAGACGTCGGACGCTAAACTTCAGCAGAAGTGAAACAACACGGCAACTTGCGCCAACCGAGTCCAGATGAAGCTTTTAATACGTCCACTATTGATCCGCAGCTGAAATAAACTGGCGCATTGGCAGGACTGAATCCGGTGTCGAGGAGAGTCTATAACGCAGCCAGTCGATGCTAAGCTGTCTACAAATCAATCCCGCAGAACTGGTAATTACAGTGCACATCCTTTCTGACCAGAAGATCCAGCCTTCGTTACCAGCAGGGAAGGATCCAGAAGAATGAAGTGTTACGGGTTCTGATGAATGTTTTTACTTGTGTTTATTCTCGAGTAATGAGGACTTTGTTTATTTTATGCCTTTATAAGAGAAAAAAAAGGTTTTCACCAACTTCAGAAACAGAATAGATGGTCCAAAATTGTGACCCATTACATTACAATATTACTGTCTTTTTTACAGAATTGTAATATGTTACATTACTAAGTTACTTTCACCAAAATAACAACAGAAGTAGAAATGTACACCCTAATATAACAAAATGTAATTTTTATTTTACATCCAGTAGAAGGCAATGATATGTAGCCTAATGACTGTGGCCTATTTTATAATGGACTATATATATATTTTTTTTTAATAATACATTTATAAATAAAATTGTAATTTTTTTTTCAAATCAATAATTCTTTTGCGTTTACACAGTTGCATATCACCACAATGCTTTTATCCTTAATTTTTACAAAATTCGACATCGAGCTCAGAGCAACGTTTTCCTCCAGCAAAAGACCAATTATGTATGTGTACATGAAATATGAAATGCCTTACAGGAAATATTACATTTCTTTTTTTATTTTCTTGAGGATGAAAAGTTTCATGTACTCAGCATGTAGCGAGTAATATTTTCCTGTAAAATATAATTAGTAATAAGTTACACTACTGTGCTGCAAAAAAAGTATTATAATATTTTAATATATTACTTTTGTAACGCTTTACTCCCGACACTGGTCCACACAGACATGCACTTTTGGTCAATTTTCTAGGTATTGTTGGCATGTTTCTGGACAATTTTAATTGGTAGTGTTTTTTCATGCTTTAATTGTTAGATTATTGGCAGCAAGTTTCATATTAACATGGTTTTGTTTTGTAAAAAGAAAAGAAAAAAAAAAAAAAAACCGAAATTTAGATGTTCGGACTAATTAGATTATGGATATTAGAAATGATCACGTTGATTCAGTTAATGGAAACTGAAGAGTACATTTCGTTTTTAGCCTCCAAATTAAACCAAGCGACCTGAAGATCTCGCCCGCGGTTGAGTTAGAGGTAGACGGGGCTTTTATGTTGCCTGTAACTGGACGAAAGGTTAATCCGTACTAATGAAGCCGGTCACGAGTGATAATGTCATGATTGCGGTCTAACACAGATCCTACATGATCTTCGCTTTCTCTTTCCCTCAGACCTCTCGGCTCAGCATGTGCTCTTCAGAGACCCGGTCTAATGGTAGGTATTTTGGAGTTCTGCTGCTTTAAACCCCTTCAGGGACTGACATTACACAGTCAGGGACTCTAAGCGCCGTCTCACACTCCCAAAGGACGACGGACGAATAACAGATTTCCATCTCCGGAGCCGTGGCTGTATGAAACGAGGAGCGTCACGGGACTTGTTTCAAGCACGTGCACAGATTATCCCATCCAGTCCAGGGCCGCACTCATCCCGCACCAGTGGTGGAGAGAAGGGCACAGAGATCCTCAAGGGAGCCTGATGATCTCGAGCTTCGTCCTGAACCCAGATACACGCTTGTCCTTCACGGAGACTGAGAACTAATGAGGAAGAGGAGCAAAT
Organism: Paedocypris micromegethes; assembly: GCA_028031935.1. Classification (NCBI taxonomy): domain Eukaryota; kingdom Metazoa; phylum Chordata; class Actinopteri; order Cypriniformes; genus Paedocypris; species Paedocypris micromegethes. The sequence goes on from CM051496.1 coordinate 27,486,207, forward strand.
GTATTCGGTGGTGTTTAGGCCTGTGTGTGTTTCTCTCTTCAAGCCGCCGTCTGTAAACAACCTCAAAGTTAAATGTCTTCCTCGGCGACTCAAACACACAGTATCCCCTCTCGCCCGTTTGAAGTGAGCGACGAGTCCTCCAGAATGTGACCTACTGGGGAGAGTCGGAGGCGACTGAAGAAGCTTTGAAACTCTTCCAAAGAACGAGACCCACAACAGCGGCTGAGCATAAAAGAGCCGAGACACGTACGGATGGAGTTGTAGCTAGAAACGGAGTCCTAGCCGTTGTGCTGTAAATACGGATGTGGAGCGTTGAGTGCCTTGCTGCGTTTAAGAAAGTTGCAAACGCGCCTCAGGGTTTTCGCGAACTTGAGTGTTTGGCGAAGGGTACGGATGACAGATTACCCTATTTACGCACAGGACGTGCAGCCAGAAAAGCTTCCAAAAACCAGAACACGACCAGTAAAAGATACAGAAGAAGCATCTCATTAAAAATTGGTCGTTTGCAGTCAAGCCGGTTCAGAAACGCATCATTTACATTTACATTCGATGCATTTACAAACGCATCGAAAACTTTTACAATTTATTCATACATTTTCCAACAATTTTTCCCGTCTCTGCAGGATCTGGCATTTTCTTGGATTCTTGGTTTCGAAAACGCAGTGGAACATGTCGTCAGACGAAGGTTGGCCACTCATCCCAACCACAACATGCATGCGTTAACCCAAACCCTAAACATAACCCCAACCCTAACCTAACCCTAACACTAATCCCAATCCTAACCCCATAAACCCCAACCTTAATACCAACACTAACCTCACTAACCCTAATCCCAATACTAACCCCATAAACCCCAACCTTAATACCAACAATAACCCTAACCCCAACACTAATCCCAATACTAACCCCATAAACCCCAACCTTAATACCAACAATAACCCTAACCCCAACACTAATCCCAATTCTAACCCCATAAACCCCAACCTTAATACCAACAATAACCCTAACCCCAACACTAATCCCAATACTAACCCCATAAACCCCAACCTTAATACCAACACTAACCCCACTAACATTAACCCTAACCCTACTAACCCCAACACTAATCCCAATCCTAACACCACTAACCCTAACCCTTTTTTCGGAGTTCAGCCCAACACTGCCAAAAGCAGAAAAGCCCAAATTGTTCAGATTATTGTTCTTGTACCACGGAATCGCTTCAAAGAGAGGACACCGAGGTTGAGGTCCAGTCACAGTCACATTCTCCTCATGGTCCTTCTCTTCACAGTCAAGAAACGTCTCTGCTACCAGATGAATTCCAAACCTGAGTTGATGTTTCTTTTTTTACAGTATTAAGCTTCTCTCATCTGATATCAGCTCTTCAGATGTTATTGCCTCGTGCCAAATGAAGAGCAAGAGAGACAATTCCCAAAGTGATCCTTTGGTCTTAGTTAAATAGAGAAAATGAAACCCTCTTCTTTCTCTCCCACGTTGCTAATAATGCTCCGCTAAGCATTACGGCATAAAACTGCCTGAGTATTTATCCCGTCCATTTCTGCTTTTATTAATGAATGTCTTTCCTGTCGTAAGAATGTTGTCCTGCTGGAAGACCTTCAAACGTGAAACCAATGACAGATTCAGATCTGCATCCTGGTTACAGATTTCCAGAACTTCTCCGTGGGTTCCAGATTCCAGGTTCTACTTAAGCTCGTTAAAACTCAGAGTTCAGTGTGTGTCGTGATAAAGGGAGTGCGAGATAAAGCCGTTTACAGCTGCATATATTTCCTCGCGAGCCGCTTTTATCATCAGTGATAATCAAACTGGTGCCTGACCGACACGCTCCGATGGCTCTGACGAGGTGTCCCTCTTTTAAAGAAATCCAGTTAGATTGTATTTCCGTCCTCTAACATGCTAATGCCACGTGTTGAAAACACAGAAACACAGCTAGTGCTAACTTAGTTCTTCTGTTGGCGGAAGGTTTAGCTCACTCAACGTCTCAAGATGTCAACTTTCCTCCGAAATCCAGTTATATTGCTAAACAAACTCGCAAAAATCTTGAAAATTTTTTGGGGGTGGGCAAACGGAATCCCCTATAATCCACGCCGTTGCCAGGCAGATGGAGGTGTGTTATCTTCCAGGCCCGGAGAGGTTTGTTTCACCAGGCCGTGTGATCGGCGACTGTATTTCCGGGGGCGTGCGTCTATATTTACCGGTCAGCAGATAAGCTCTGATCGGATGATGGAGCGTAGAATTGAGCCGAGGTGTGTGTGTGTGTCTTATTGGGATTTTGAAGTGTGATTGACAGGGGAGAAGTCTATTAGCTGAGATTGTTAACTCCAGGGCACAGTAGCGGCTGTTATCGGCTGCAGACAGGCGTGAAAGGCCCGGCTGATTCACAGCGAAGCCATTGTGCATTTCAAAGGTGTTGTCTGAGTGATTCAGGCCTGAGCTGACACCACAGAGAGAACGTGCCGGAATCCACAATGATCAATGGACATTTAGACAAGCGCACACCGCCCTCGCCGTCTCTGGCGTGACAGTCGTGTGCGGAAAGGCTAAACGTGTAAAGTTAAACCCGAGTGATGGCGAGCGTTGGCGTCGATCAGCTCTCGTTTGAGCGTTGGGATCTGACGGAGGCTAAGACAGATTCAGAGGTTGGGATTCTCGTTCTTCTGGCGTCGTCAATACTGGGTCCAGTCTGAACATTGGCTTCACCGTTTAGAGATGTTTTAGCAGAAGTCGACGATTAAAATAGGTTTGCTTCTGTTTGCTGTATTGTCTTTGTACTTTAGGCAGTTAGTACGTGTGCCACGCCCAAACTTGAACAACCTGGTTTTTGTCTTTGCACAAGAAAATCTGTAGAATATCAAAGAATTTGAAAAACCCAATTTCTGTTATAATCTGACTGAAATTGAATAATATTTATACTGTTATAAATATAAAATCTGTTATAATGTGACATATATAAGTTGGCACATAATTGGTTATTAGTTAATATAAGAAATAACTCTCAACTCAAAATGGTGGAATGATTGCAACTTTCCAAATAGTTTTTTTGTATTCGTATTTAATGATCAGCTCATCTCACGATGTCATAAGAAGGAAGTTGAAGGGTTTGTGTTGTTATCAATGGTGTGTGTGATTAACAATCTAATTTATAGCATTATACACACTGGGGAAAATTGTGCAAAAACAGCAATCCTGGACCTGACGGCAGGACACGCCCCCTGGATTGGCGGCCAATGAATAGCAGGCAAACTCCGTTGGAAGACGTCTCATCTCATTATTATATCCTCTCTATTAGAGTGGCACAGTTTAGTGTTAAAAGATTGCAATCTCGATTCCACCCCCCTCGTAATCCAGTATTTATATGATTTGGTGCCAAAAAGAGTTTTGTGCCAACAAATGGGTTTCTACACTCGCGGCGGCATATCATTTTGGGAGTTTTTCTGACTCCGCTCTGATTGGTCAGAGCAAACTTATCACAAAGCCGATTCCCGCCGTCGCCATCCCCGCCCACCACGACGGGTCCTAAAACTACAATTGTTGGAAGATAAAAAAAATAGAGGATTTTTTAATTTACGTCATTACTTTTACATTGTTTTTCCCTACATTTCATGCACTTACACTTAAAGCAAAAAGTAATACGTGTTATTCTATTGCTGTTTGACCACCGGATGTTCGGAGTTAAATATTGAAAAAAATAATAAAAAAAAAATCCAGAATTGTGATCTTTATTATAAGCAAAAAATATCTAATTTTGTCAAGAATTGTGCAGCTCAAGTCCATTTTTTGAATCTGAATATTTATTCTTAGACGCTTACGTCTATGGACTTTGAAACACCTTTGTTTACTAATACATGAAGACAAATATCTCAATAGAATAGAATAGAATAGAATAGAATAGAATACCTTTATTGTCATTGTATCACAGGGTTACAATCAATTCAGTATTGCTATATCAATGTAAAGAAACTTGCAACCAAGGCATCTTCTGCAGATCTGCATCACCAAAGGTCCCGGATTTTACTCTCTGTAAAATCACCAAGTCCTTTCAACATGTAACTGTACCTGTGTGAGTTGCTTTGGATAAAAGAAGGAATCCGTCCAAACTCGGCTTTCTAGTGTCGGTGCATCACGTCACTCGCTCCTCGTCGTGATGCGGAACAGAAGCTGATTGTTTGCTTGCATCATGTTGCATCACCTTCGCTCTGTGCCAATGGCTTTGTTGACGTGTAAGGGAGGGTTTCACTTTAAGCGTACTTGTCTTTTTGCTGTACAGTGAACCCTCGTTTATGGTGGAAGAGATGTTCCGAGGCAGAAAACGATAGATTACAATACGCAAAGTAGGGACACCATATTTTTTATATACATTATTCATATACACCATATATATTAATGGCACTTCCCTGACCAAATTAATCGCGATTAAATGAATAAGCTTGAAATATTGGATAATGATGTGTAATATGTAAACTAATGTAAACTCGGCACTAAATAAACACTAGTTTAAAAACTGCAATATAATTTAGTATAATTTTTTTCAATTTATTTAATATATTTTCTTTGTTCTTTAACACTCCGAGGTCAAATCACTCTTTAATCAAGATAAAACACACCAAAAAAGTCAATTTTGGACTTGCATATAAGTGTTATACTGTACATCAATTGAAAGTTTATAAGTACCTATGTTCTTAGGTTACACTCAATGTCTCATTGCACGTCCCCAAACCGAAAGTGAAAAAAACTGCACCTGTGATTAACGGAGTTAAAAATAATTGACGCAATTAAGCATTTAAAATTAATCGCGTGCGTCAACGCGTTAACTTTGACAGCCATAATTTATTCTTTTTTGGGACTCTTCAATTTTGTAGTAGCCAGTGAAACAGGCTCTTTTTTGCGAGCCTGGAAGAACATTGTGATCGGAAGTTGCAGCCGCTGCTTTTTTTTACGATCTAAGAACATCCTGTACGGAGTCATGTCTTTATTGACTTTGTTGCAGAATTTCAGAGAACGAAACATTTCCTCGTCCCACTCTGGCGACAATTCTTTCAACTCCTTCGCAAGGTTGCAGATCTTGACAATTCGTTCTAATGTTTACCTCGTTTCTCTGACAATTTCTCGGGTCTCTTCCCGTGTTCCACTGTCTTCCTCACGGGAGAAATGGCAGTCCAACAACCAGTTGACGTAAGGTCATATGAGGGTCAATGAACCTTCAGTAAGAGCAGATATTACTAATTATCAATGGAATCAACGAAATATTTGGGTTCTTCGTATGTCGCGGCAATTTTCGAAATTTCCGGAAAATTTAGCTTTTAGTCGAAATGAAAAAAATCCGCAATGATCGAACCGCGATGTAGCTAATGTTCACGGTGTTACGTCAGTCATTTCACTGGTTCTTCTCTCCGATCGCACTCGGAATGTTCCACGACGCATTTCCCAGATCTCTTGGCCGTTGAGAAGCGTCGTCTTTGAGAGACTCTTCAGAAACGCTTTCTCCGGCGCAGCTGAGGTGTTGCTGTTCTCCAATCAGCTGCTCTCCCCATGCGCTCGCCTCCTCTGATGGAGAATTGGCTCTCTGGAAACCGACGCCGCCTGCGTTTTGTTGACTCTCAGCGGTGGAGAAAGCTCCATAAATTGAGATGCCTTTTCTCTCTCTCTCTCTCTCTCTCTCTCGCTCTCTCTCTCTCTCTCTCTCTCTCTCTGCCTTCTCCCCAAACACATAATCGCTGTAAACAAGCGCGCCCAGAGTGAGTGCATGTGTGATTTGGATGTTGTCATGGTTTATTTTCTCCGGTAAGAGACGCTGCCAGCATCATCCTCATCCTCATCCTCATCCCCGCACAGCAATTTCTCCCGCTGTCAGGCTCCTCGCTCTGGCTGTCTGCCCGCTCATTTCTTCTCATGCAAGCTGCAAATGTTTCTGTTGCTCTGACAGCGGGTAGACAGTAGATTAAGAGAAAGGAATGGCGAGCGCGGAGGATGGAACGCTTCACGCTGACTGCACACGGAGACGCGGAAGACATTACCGAGAGCGCAGGCCTCCCCACGCCGCCGGATCTCCAAAGCCACGATGTGAACGTCCTGCGAGTGCTGAGATGTGAACACACAGCAAATCTGAAGAGACCTTGAGACTTTGGAGGCAAAATCAGACCGAATCATGTGAATTTGGGAAATTTCTCCTCAGATTGTTGTGCTTCTTTGCCATAGTGATGAATCATGAAAGAAGAGCTGTGAAAGCCGGAGTCTGATGAGAAGGGAAGGGTTTGGCAGATGCCATGTTCTTCGGGTTCCTCTGCCATGCTGCAAATGTTAAAACCTTTCAGAATTTTTTTTCAGCATAACATATTTGAATCATGTTTGCATATAGTGAGAGATAAACTTTATGGCTAAGCATTTGCGTTGAGGAGCCTAAATACCGCATTTACGCGAAACAATACTGTTCTGATATTTATGTTTGACAAAGACGCATCTTTAGTCTGGTGTGCAAAGGCTCATGGGAGCCTAATGCCACACTGGAGTGAGACGCAAAAAGATCTGGGAGTTGGTGTTTTTATCACTAAAAATATTTTTTTAACAGTTATTTAAGTAGAAACGAAATTAAAGTGATACGAGTCACAAGTTAAGTTTGTTAAATAAAGACAAAAACAAAAAGTATTTAGAGAAAATTAACGAATCCAGAAATTGTTTATGTTAAAAAAAAATTAGGGGGGTGCTAGTATTTGCTTAAATACGGTACATTTGTTAAGCAAGGCTGTTTGTTTCTATGATATTTCCATCATCGTCTTCCATCTCTTTATTGAAAAGGACTTGTTCAAGACTGAACTTTGAGGTTGGGATGGTGTTTTTGTGTGAAGTTTCCTGATCTAGACCAGCTTGTTCTTGGAGTTTACGAGAACTTTAACGATTTGTAAAGTAAAGATTATGTTGGTTGATAAAGTCCAGCGCTGGCGTGTGAATTCTCAGGGGTAAACCTTCTGCGTGTATTTGCAGACTCTTCATGAAGCTGTAGACGGATCCGTTTAATTCTGAGGCTGTGGATAGTTCCTGGCGCTCTCGGTGAGTCTCACGCGTGTGGTGAGATCCAATATAGATGGCAGGATGCGAGGCTTGAGGTGAAATGAAAGTAGTCATGTGTGGAATGAGCGAGCGCGGCTCTATGGGACGGTGCTAGATTCAAGCTTGACACGAGAATGAGTTCTCAAGGTTCAGATTTCGAGTTTAAAATGGCGTGAAAGCAATTTTCACTGTCTGACTGTTTTAAAGCTTCAAGTATTAATACAAAACGCAAGCTAAGCAACGACTCAAGAAGTCAAAAGAACAATAGCACGAATGAGTAGAAAAACACAAGCATAAGCTCCGACTATCATTGTTTTAGACGTCATCGCCACGAATCTACGAGCACAGCTACGAGAGCTTGATTTCCTGAAGATTGAGATTAAAGTTCTCTGTTTTGGACCTCACCGTGTTCTCATTCAGGGCGAGAATGTTCATTGACATGAGTCTCAAGGGTCAAGCTGCTGAAGTAGGATTACTAATAGTGCTTCTTTCGTGCCTAGGTTCCTCAACGATCTTTGTCAGATCTATAACCCTTTATGATGGAGCAAATGTCTTCTGTGAGTGAAAGATCTAGACCGCAGTACCTTCTACGCAGCCATGATGCAACACATCTTCTGGGATTGTCATGTAGAAAAGGCAAAGTCTTCCTTGGAAGTGAGGACATCTGGATGGAAGCAACTAATCGCTCTAGAACCTGGATAGACATCTTAGGTTTCGTAATGTGTGACATTCATGCGATCAGGGCTTATGAACAGATCCTTGTGCTCTTTAATTTTCACGACATGGTGTTCCACTTCACCAAAGCAGAACTTAAAATTCTGACTTCATCTGACCAGTATCCGCTGGGTTTCTGGCTTTCTCCAACGGTCCAAAAACAAATAACCCAAACCCATCAGGGGAAACGGAGTCTGGAAAACGACCGGAAGGTGAGTGTGAATTGAAGAATGAATTGGTAGGCAGAAAAGGAAAAGCAGTTGAGAAACTGCGGCACATTATAACAGCCCAGATGCTTGTCATTTATTTGCTACAGGAAGAAACTGAAGGACTGAGGAGACTCTCTGAAGCAATGAATCCCAGGCCTGCAGAACATCATCAGGAATCAGAAATAATCCCAGTTCCAGTGACATTTACAATAGAAGCCCTTTAGAAACTCTTCAAATATTCCCTATTAAAACATCTACACTCACGTCAGTGGGGAATATCAGTTACCACGGTTTTACTAGTAAGACGCTTGTTTTACCAACACGTTTTTTTTTTAATTCATTAAAACAGCATTGGGGTAAATCTTCCAAGTTCAAGTTCAAGTTCAGTGCATTTATAAGGCGCTTTTCACGGTTACTCTGTATCAAATGTAAAAAACAAGATTGATGTCTGTGATGAAATGATTGATGCATTTTATTCAAAAAAGTCTCCCTCCTTAGTGACGTCATATCGATCTGGCGGTCATAATACAGGATTTTGGAGGTTTTTGGAGTCTTAGGAGGTGCCGGTGTGATTCGGTTCCGAGCACCTAGACTAGGCAGCCTTTCTATATGTTATTATTACAGGTCAATATATGCTTTGTTGAAGAGACGTGTCTTCAGTCTAGACTTAAATTGACACACTGATCCTGAGTTGGAATTGTGCCAGGCGGAGCATTCTATAGTCTAAATGTCTGTGCTTCTTTACACGCAGAGTAATGAGTCAATTGTAAGAAATCGAGGAATACGGTTTAATTATTTAGATTTAATTGCTTTGCAACATGGCAAACGCATTAGTCTAATTGAGTTTCTGGACGCTTCTCAGACGACACGAGCGAGACTGTCGAGAACCATGAGAATTGTCAACAGACGTCTGCGTAAGACGTAGAAAGTGTCTGAATGGCTCAGACTCGTCTCACAGAAAATATGATGGACCATCTCATTTCCTCAAAGACCAAAGCTCGGCATCATGAGGACCAAAGACTTTTACTGACCCATGTACTGTATGGTTCATTAGGAGCTACTAAAGTCCCTTTCCGTTAACATTCCGCCTGGACTGAAACTGCACTGATCTAATGTGAACGTATACACACTAATATCAATTAAAAATGGGCTGTTTATTGCCGTTCGAATAGAGGCGCAATGATTAAAGATGAAATGATATTGCAGTTCTTAAACTGACATAGTACAATGGGCTGCTTAATGTACGAGTGGTGCCTGTAACAATGCAATTAAATCATGATTGATTTCAGGAAATCGCAATCAAACACTGTTAATTGCCACACACACACACACACACACACACACACACACACACAGTAGCTTAAATGCCTTTTGAAAGGCACAACTTGAAAGTGTGAATGTGTAAAAAAAAGCTGGCGTTTCTTCTCTTCAGAACAATTAATGTTCCTTCGATAGTAGATCTAATGACAATTAAGAAGAGTTAATTGCCACAGTGATCAAGAGCATGAGAGAGAGATGGATAGACACACACACACACACACACACACGTTTGCCATCCAGACGTCTGAATGAGTTTTATACGACCAGCTCAACCAGAGTTTAACTTCCATTCCAGCACTTGATTTATCACACGGATTGTTGTCGTGAACATTTTCGTCTTGTTGTTGCATTTATTTTTAAACACTCAAATTAAAAAGCAGGTCGGTATTGGAGCGAAACTACAGCGCGATGAAACTGTGTGTGTGTGTGTGTGTGACAGCAGGAAACGTGACCCGGAGTGTTGTATGTTGGGTTCTGATGGATGTGTGGTGGCACGTTCGCTCGTGCCCAGATCCATCACGCCAAGACAGACACGGGGAAATTAAACGTGGCGCTCGGAGTGGCAGGAGCCAGCGGCGGAGGCTAATATGGTCTTTCCTGAATAATCACTCTGAGACCTGACAAACACCTTCAGAAGATCTCGTGTGGCCTTCTCGGGGTCCGGTTGCTTCTGTACGTCACGTGTTCTGGAAAAGATTTGTGATGTATATGACGTGTTTGCTGAATGCTTCTGATATCGATGAAATATAGGAAGTGTGGAATCAGTTCTGTTGAATGAATTTCATTCTAAACACACACACACACACACACACACACACACACGTGTTAAATCCAGTTATAAGGTTCTGACAAGCAGTCTATTCTATGCAGCTGTGATGTAACCCGACTGTTTGACAGCCACATACTGCGTGACGACAAAATAAAAAGCCATTTTACTGTTGCTAAGCTTCTTAGAGAAAGAGAGAGAGGGAGAAAAGGGTTGAGAGAGAGAGAAAGAGAGAGAGAGAAGAGGTAAAGTGAGAAAGAGAAAAAGACAGAGTTGGAAAAGGGAAGAGAGAGAGAGAGAGAGAGAGAGAGAGAGAGAGAGAAAGGAGTAAAAAAGTGAGAGTGATGGGGAGGCATGAGAGTGAACAGGAGATAAGACAGAGAGTGAAAAGAGGATAAAGTGAGAGACAGACAGACAGAGAGAGAGAGAGTGAAAAGGGGATAGAGAGAGAAAGACAGAGGGAGAAAAGGGGAAAGAGAGAGGGAGGGACAAAATAGTTGCGAGAGAGAGGAGGTAATGTTAGAGAGAGAGAGAGAGAGAGAGAGAGAGAGAGAGAGAGAGAGAGAGAGAGAGAGAGAGAAAGATAAATTAGTTAAATTGAGAGTGATGGGGGAGTATGAGAGTGAAAAGGGATAAAGAGAGAGACAGAGAGAGTGAAAAAGGGATAAAGAGAGACAGAGGGAGAAAATGGTATAATGATAGAGAGAAAAGGGGCGGGGTAAAGTGAGAGAGAGACAAACAGAGTGAGAAAAAGAGAGAGAGAGAGAGAGGGACAAAAGAGTTGCGAGAAAGACAGACAGAGAGAGAGAGAGAGAGAGACAGACTGACAGACAGACAGAGAAAATGGGATATAGACATAGAGACAGTAGATAAAACAAGAGAGAGAAAGAAAAAGGGAAAATGTAGAGAACTTTACCAGATCCAGTATTAAAACAATGAGATTCTCCAAGAACATAATTACAAACAATGATACAAGATAAACAAATTGGTGAGTGTACCAATACACAAAATTCTACTTTGTGATTTTCCGTGCACATGTGTGTGTGTGTGTGTGTGTGTGGTTTACACTGTATAGAGCGGTAATGAATGGATGTTTTTAGCTGTTGCGCTGACACAATAATTCACACGCGTAATAATTCAGCGGAATGAATACAGCGGATATTAGATTAGAAAGGCGTCTGCGGGGAGGAAACGTCTCCTGGTTTTGCATTGTTGGACTGGGAGATTTATTCAGGTGTGTGTCGCTGCCCGTGGCTTTATGGGAACACGACAACATCACATGACAAACATCAGCGCCTGGAAACACGGCAATCGTAAATACGCCTGACGCAAAGGAATGAATTCAACTCGCGGCCTCTCATTGGCTGGGGAACGTTAGGGCGTCGACCGTCAGACCATCACGTCCTGCAGATGTTTGGCTGGACAAATCAAATCACTCGGAGGAAGGAGTGATGAATTTGGGGGCTCGATCCAACATTTCCTGAGGACAGAGGTGTAAATTGTACCGGACAGACATACTTGAGTAAAATACAGATACTTGCTGTAAAAATTACTCCATTACAAGTAACAAGTCGCCAAATTCAAAAAGACTTGAGTCAAAGAAGCAAAGTATCCAATTTTAAAATAACTTAAGTATTTTACTCGCACTGAATATAGGCCACACAAAAAAAAATGAAATGTCAAAAAATTTAAAGTAAAATTTTATTGCGAACCATACGGCCCTAAAACGAAATGTAACATCTCAAATGTTTAAAAATAGTAGAACAAAGTAGATAAAAAGAACAAAAAGTCAGTCTCAGTCACTCAAATGTTCAAAGATGTAAAATAAAATTATGAATAGTAAATTATATATTATATCTACTTTTTTTTAAAAATAACATTATACTGTATATGATAGATTAAAAGAAGTAAAACACTATTAAGATGATTAGGATGGTAAAATGTAGGATGGCAAAGATGTAAAATAAAATTATGATTAGTAAATTATATATTATGTCTACTTTTTTTTTTTTAAATAACATTATACTGTAAATGATATTTTAAAAATAAGTAAAACACTATTAAGGTGATTAGGATGGTTTCTCTGCATTAAAATTACACAAAGAGATGCATTGTACTTCGCAAACTACGACTAAATTGTGTGTAATTAAAAGTACATCACAAACTCACAGCTAAATGTACTGTATAGTTGTATACTGTAATCTGTATAGTTAAACTTGACGAAAAAAACGTCAAATGAATATTAAATAAACGTGCCTCAATATGTTTCATCAAATTTGACTATGAATATTTAAAGCTTTTGTGTTTGTTGTCCCCGGTAAACAATGCAGACACTGCATCTTATAAGAGTCGTTCCAAAGAAACCAAAAATGTAGTGGAGTAGAGAGAAAAAGAAGTAAAGTAACATTTACTCAAGTAGTTTACACCTCTGCCTGAGGACCAATGCTTCCATCCAGCAGGAATGGGATACGCTCATCATCATCATCCTGGATTGGAAACCTGCATCAGCTTTATTCCTGGAACCTTCCCGGCGAAGGATTCCGGATCAGGATCGGCTTTTACCCTCCATTCTTCCTCCGATTTTTTTTTTGTCCGTAGAACGCTTTTCTATCCGATTTTCTCCTTTCCGGCTCGTCTTTCTCCCTGCAAAGTTTCGATTGGCCGACGGAAGCCTTCATAAACAATTTCTGCCGTTGAGCCGTTTTCCGCGGCAGTGTGTGAACGCCATTCCAATCTCCTCAATCCATACTTCAGCATTTCTCTCACGCTTCTGGTTACAGTCGGGAGAGCGTTCCCGTCTCATCGCTGCGTGTATGACACGTGTCCCGCGGCGGACACACAATATTCTCGTGTACTTCTGAAAAAAAAATATCTTTACACTAGAGCTGTCAAACGATTATTTCAACTAGTTTTTTAGTTCCAACCAAATTAATCGCGATTAATCGGAAATAATAAGTATAGAAGCTTGTAATATTCGTTTAAATACTGTAATACTACCGTTTTCGACTAAAGAAAACAATGCGGAAGACGATCATTATAAAAAAAAATATTTTATTGAGGAAAAGAGAACACATGTATTTGTATATTTGTGAGGCAAAAGTATGTCCGTAAAAGTCCATTCATTGCGTGTAAAAAATAACGGAAGTGGGAGAGAAAAAAGAAAACAGTAAAAAAAATGAATTTGATTAATGGCGTTAATAAAAATTTGACACAATTAACATATTAAATTGTGTGCATTAACGCGTTAACTTTGACAACCGGTTATTTCTAGTGTAACTCCATCAGCAACAAGAAATGTATCGGTAAATTCAGAGCATCTTAAAGCAGCGGCTCAAACTGATGTTCAGCCAGGACCAGGAACGCAAACCGAAGGAGAACCGTCTCATTCTCAACAAAGACGTCAAGACGAGAGCGAGGAGCGATTCCATCATGCTGGCGTTCGGTTTCGGAGTCGAGATTAACGTCCCGAGGGCAGCGAGAGCACCACCGTTCTCCCAACTAATATAGCTTGTGAACACAGTCATATATCACTTAAATATTAACTGCGAATATTTTTAAGCTTGGGAAAAATCAAGCCTTTAAATGAAATATGAAAGTTTAAACTGGAGCCAGGCTCGCAGAAACTTGCGTTTATAGCATGACCCGGTTACTCAAGCTTCATTCCACCAAACCATAAAACCTTATGAGCGGTAAAATCCAAAGTAACCGGTGTGTTAATCGTCACAAATGAACATCGATAAAGCGCCGCGCTAATAGCCCTTAAAGTGGCCGAGCACCAGGCGCTTTTGTGTTTCTCGCCATGGAAACGGTTGGCGGGGCGGCGGGTGATGAGACGGCGCGGCCTGTCCGTCACCACCGCCAGTATTTCCGCCGGCTAATTAACCGGGGGCCGTCTTCATCACACGGCCATTACAGCGAGCCGCAGGACCCGGAGGGGCCCGTCTCTCCACACGCACTTAGCCCGCTGCCGCTTTAATTGTGCAGAAAATGTAATTTGTGTCTCAGTTCAAGTTCCCTCGGAGAGCGCGACTCTCGCTGGGGGACGCCAGACGCATGAGCGACTCCGCCATTCAACCATCCGGGGGTCAGGTGGTGGGAGTCGCGGGTGTGTGCGCGGTGTCCTTGTGCAAATTGGTGACTGCTCAGTGCGCGTAGCCTCGCCGCCTCTTTAAAAAGTCGCTAAGGCAAAGGCAGCGTGATCATTAGTCGAATTTGTACGTTTTTTTTTCGTCTTGCTTCTAATTGCATCAGTGAGAGAAGAGCGAGTATTCGATCTGGTTTGTTTATTTATGACACTAGGTGTGAATGAAGAACAGTGTTGGCAGGAGAACGAATAGAGGTGATTGATCACGTTGTGAGTGATGTCGTTTTTAATGACGATTGGTCATTGTCTTGCGGCGTTTCATCACAGACATCAAGCAGTCGGCGGAAGGCTAAAGACGAACATTGTGACCTTATGGTCTTTGTTGAGAATGAGACAATATATATTAGCAGTTAATATTTAAGTGATATATGACTGTGTAGATAAGCTATATTAGTTTGGAGAATGAACTCGCTGCCCTCGGGACGTTAATCTCGACTCAGAAACCGAACGCCAGCGTGATGGAATCGCTCCTCGTTCTCGTTGTTGAGAATGAGACGGTTCTCCTTCGGTCTGCTTTCCTGGTCCGGGCTGACCGACAGTTTGCCCCGCTGCTTTAAGATGATCTGAATTGACCGATACAATTCTTGTTGCTGATAATAACACCAGGATTAACTGGCTGTCAAAGTTAATGCGTTAACGCACACAATTTAATTTGTTAATGCTAGATATGAGATATAAGCTTGTTGACAATCCAAAAAAGGTAAAGAGCAAAGTAGGGCAGTCAAAGTTAACGCATTAACACATGTAATTAATTTAATTTATTAATTGCGTCAAATTTTATTAATGGTATTAATCACAGTTTTTTTTTTTTTACTTCCACACCCCCCACTTCAGTTTTTTTTTGTGAACATTGATGGATGACTTCCATCAAGTCAACATCGGTACTTTTGGGAATTGTTATTGTTTTTTCATACCAAAATATAGGATTGTACTAATTTTCAATGAACAAAAATACATCACATGGTCACATTTTTCAAAACTTGACTGAAACATGATAGTGTCGTTTGATTTTAAGGCTTAAACTTTTGACTCACAAGGATTTGACTGATCAAAACTCCTGTCCTACATCAGCTCCCCACAGCATTGTATAGTATTATTGACATTAGTGCTTGAATCTCTAGCCCTGGAAAGCAAAATATGGTCACCCTAATTTATTTATTAGAAAAGAGTATACAACTTTTACACCAAGTCAAGAGAAAGAGAGAGAGAGATAGACAGAGAGAGAGATAGACAGAGAGAGAGATAGACAGAGAGAGAGAGACAGAGAGAGAGAGATAGACAGAGAGAGAGAGATAGACAGAGATACAGAGAGAGAGATAGACAGAGAGAGAGATATAGACAGAGATACAGAGAGAGAGATAGACAGAGATACAGAGAGAGAGATAGACAGAGATACAGAGAGAGAGATGGACAGAGATACAGAGAGAGAGAGACAGAGAGATATATAGAGAGAGACAGAGAGATATAGAGAGAGAGACAGAGAGATATAGAGAGAGAGACAGAGAGATATAGAGAGAGAGACAGAGAGAGAGACAGAGAGATATATAGAGAGAGAGAGACAGAGAGATATATATAGAGAGAGAGACAGAGAGATATATAGAGAGAGAGAGACAGAGAAATATAGAGAGAGAGACAGAGAGAGATATAGAGAGATAGACAGAGAGAGATAGAGAGAGAGAGACAGAGACAGACATAGAGAGAGATAGAGAGAGAGAGAGAGAG
This sequence comes from Paedocypris micromegethes, assembly GCA_028031935.1. NCBI lineage: Eukaryota > Metazoa > Chordata > Actinopteri > Cypriniformes > Paedocypris > Paedocypris micromegethes. Next base: position 27,502,141 of record CM051496.1, read on the forward strand.
AGAGAGAGAGAGAGAGAGATAGACAGAGAGAGAGAGACAGAGAGATATATAGAGAGAGAGAGACAGAGAAATATAGAGAGAGAGACAGAGAGAGATATAGAGAGATAGACAGAGAGAGATATAGAGAGATAGACAGAGACAGACATAGAGAGAGATAGAGAGAGAGAGAGAGAGAGAGATAGACAGAGAGAGAGAGAGAGAGAGAGATAGAGATAAACAGAGAGAGATAGAGATAGACAGAGAGACAGAGAGAGATAGAGATAGACAGAGAGAGACAGACAGAGAGAGATACTGTAGACAGATAGACAGAGAGAGATAGACAGAGACAGAGAGAGATAGAGATAGACAGAGACAGAGAGAGACAGATCCTCTACACGTGTCGCTCTTCACCTGGAGAAAAGTGCTGATGGCTGGTGTTGCAGCGAAGCTTTTCAGCTCAGAAGAAAAGTGCTTACCAGCGAGCAGGGCTCCGGGAACTCTCGCCTCGCTTCACGCTTTTGTCTGAAGACTTTGCAGCAAGCAGCATTTTCCGTCTGCTCTGGTTTTGATTTCTCGTATTTTCGTGCCGCGGAGCTTCACTGACACACAGACCTCGGCTCGCAGCCTTTTGTCTGTCAAAGCTTTAAACCTGATGAGTTTCTGCACAATTTACAGAATGCATCACGGAAACGGGCTTTGCTTTTACAGTGTGTGGTGGAAAAGGAAAATTACGGGTGACTGGGATTGTCGTTGTGTGTGTTCGTATGTGCTTACCTGCACTTTTAGAAGTTGTGGTGGCTTTATTTACGAGATCATGTCAAATTTAGTGAACAGAACCGAAAAAAAACCACAAAATAGCACTTTTCTCGTAATCGTTCCGGTTCTTCTTTTCTTGCACGGTCGGCCTTATTCGCTCTGATCCCCGCCGTAAGCCAAAGTTTCAATCTGGGTGTTTATTACCAATCGATTTAAACGAGAAAGCGCGTCGTGAAATAATAGCCGACCACGTGCGGAAAGAACGAGGGAATTATCCCATCGCGAGGTTCGTCTTCCCATTCACAAACCCCCGTGGCTTTGTAATCAGTCTTTATAAACCACCTTAATCTTTTAATTCACTTGTATCACTCCAGCGACTGGCCTTCTTTTATTTCTGCCGGGCACTTTGTAGCCGTTAATCCTCTAAACTGCGGGAGATTTCCGAAGCCGCGTCCTGACGCCACACAAGACGGGAGCTTCTCCAAAATCAAGCTTGAAATTAATTCCAAATATCGGAGTCGTTTAAAGTCAAGCCTCTCGGAGCGTTCCGGGCTCGGGATGCACGTGATGGTGCGGAATGTCGGCCGTCAATGCGGAATCCACAACTCTTCTCATGCTTGCTTAATTACGTCAAATCGGTAATTACCGTTCTAATGGAACAGTAATTAGAACAGTAGATCGCTAGATCGCTAGATTTAGAACAGTACATCTAGTGAACTGTTCCAATTACTCGGAAGTGTGCTATAAATACAAATTGACTTTCCTCCTAAAGTCTTTATTAACCCTCAGTCATTATTCAGACAACCTGTAAAAATGGAAATTCAACTGTTTTTTTTTTTAAACATTTTTTGCTAAATGTAAACTTTACTTTTACTTGTATCATAGAAGTACTTGTATAAACACTTATATCACATTCGAGAATTTACAATAAAAAAAAAGTTGGGTTTTTTTCTTTAATTCGGAAAAATCGGATTTAAACGATATAGTGAAGCATATGAAACGAGTAATGAGTACAAAGTGTAATTCAATGGCGTAAACTACTGTAATCCCTTAATCTACCATTTTCAGTAAAATTCTGTAATAAGTCGATTCAATTACACCAAGCACCGGATCAGATTGAAAATCGTCCGCCCATCGCCTCAACCAAGAAAAAGTTCCAACTTCTTCTGACGTCTGAAATAAATTGCATGTACAAGATCCAAATTACATTGTTTAACCTCAGAATTATTGGCCCCGCAAGCCTCTCCCGTGGCCCGACACTCCATGATGTATGGCTTTAGTTTACTCTCCGCGAATCCCAGGGTGCACTGCAGCTCTCGGGGTGGTCCCGCCCCGGCCTCCTCCGCCTTTAATGCATCACGAGCCCCCTGCACTGCTCTTTAATTTAGAAATATGAGACTACGTGTGGAGGAACAGGATTATTAGCTTCTGCTAATCTCCATGTTTGCTCTTGTACCCTTCAAATCTCCATTGGTGGTGTGTGAGAGAGCGAGAGAGAGCGAGAGAGAGAGAACGAGAGACAGGCAAACAGAGAGAGAGAGAGAGAGAGAGAGACAGAGACAGAGACAGAGACAGAGACAGAGAGACAGACAGACAGACAGACAGACAGAGAGAGAGAGAGAGAGACATACTTAAGCAAATAAAAACATGATCTGTATTTGAAAGGAGTCGACAGACCATTTAACTCTTTTATTGACTGTTCATTTTTCATAGCGATACATTTTTTAATGTGTCCAGATATGCTAGTGTCACTTTCACTTGTTACAATGTTGCGACATCAAGTTCAAGTTTATTTATATAGGGCTTTTCTTAGTTGGAGACCAACGCAAAGTCACTATGTGGAAAGGGGAAAAAAAGTCTTTAAAAAGAAAAATGTCCATTACTTATCTGTATTCAAAAAAAGTTAAAAAAAAAAAAAAAAAAAGAAAAATGTCCATAGTCCACATCACATTTATGATTTTTCACTTGTTTGTGAGTTTGTCAGTATAACTACTATGGGCAGTATATAAATTATGTTCTGCGTTTATTCATTATTCATTTTTCTTTTTAATTTGATTTCTTTTTTGGAGTTTATAAGTCCACAGGGTCTTCACAAAGCGCCTTTACAGAGTCGTAAGAATAGTACAGTATAGTATTCCACAGTAAGAACAGTAGCAAGAATAATTGTTTAATAGAAATGTAAAAAATTACATAAATTAATACATTTAAAACAATTCTTGTGTAATATTAGTTCATAATTGATGTAACAATGATAACAACAATTGTGATTTATTAATTTAAATACTGTAAAATGATTTAATAATGAAAACACATCTATTATTAAAAAATAACTGATTGGAAAAATTCTGACTGATAATTTGATCATCTCTCATTCAAAGATTCCTCAATGGTGAAAATAAAAGAAATATAAAACCATAAAAAAAAACATGTTTATATTTAAATTCCATTAAATTATCATTCCATTACTATTATATTTAAATATTAAATAAATATTCTAAAGTTTCATTAAAAGGAAGATAAACAAGTACAAAAAGGATTTGTATAACATTTTCAGAAAAAAAAAAAAAAAAAACAAGTGGGTGTGAAAACGACTTTACTCAGTGAAGTGGCACACAAACCAGGAGCAGTGGGCAGTGGATTACAACCTGCATTCGATCCAAATCTCAACACATCTGCCATCGTTTGTGTGTTTTTGCTGAACAACTGAACACTGACTGGAATTGCGTTCCAAAGAACAGAAAAAGGAGGCGGAGCCCGATTCTCAGCGAGTGTAAAGAGCGCGTGTGATTGCTGGGGACAGTGGCTTCTGGGGCCCAGAGATATTAATGACACGCACAGATCCAGCAAACATCCCAGTTCTAATCAGCCGCCGCCGTTTTTCTGGGAATTGGGGAGTGGGAGCGAACGGGGGGGCGACTGATGCTTTGTGTGGCGCGTGAATACAAATGAAGGATTTGTCAGAGCGCACAACTCGGGCCCCTGAAGATTAGCACAGGGCTGCTGGGTAATTACACACAAACTCGATTGAACGGAGTCAAACGAGGGATGAAGAAGAGACAGACGAGTGCGGGAAAACACACCACACTACTTCTCCGGCGGCCATCTTTCAATTAGTGATGATGATTATGAAGTCAATGCAATAACATATTTGCCGTTATTCTTTACACTTCTTGTGAACAGTTCGGGTTCTTTAGTCCGAAACAGATTTTTATTATTCTTCGTTCATTGGGTTTTGCAATATATTTTTGCAACCATTTTTTTCTGAAACCGAGAGTCTTCTGATCAAAACAAGATTTGACTAAATAAATTCTTGACAAGCTAAAATAATCTGGAAATTAGACAATAAATTGCAAATATTTCTTACAAGATAAATTTACTATGTTTGGGTTAAGAGTGACAGATGACTTTGCTTATTTCAAGAAAATAGGACTTGAATTTCGTGCTTAGAAACAAAAAATGCTAATTTTGATGATATTTTACACTAAATCTAGACATTTTTCCAAAGTAGACGGTATGTTTAAACAAGAAACGTCAAGTAAAGTTTTCTTGTTTTCAGAACAGTGTTTCTCAATCTGGCAAATAATTTTACTAGATTTTTTGCAGTGTAGCGGCTAGTTAACAGTCGGAGTTAAACGTGATGATATTAATTTTCTGACTGTTTTTGTAATACAAATGAAATTATTTTCGTCCTAACAGCGTTAGTAACCCAGACAACCTATAAAAGCAGACCAATAAACATTTTTTCTTAATGTATTCATGTGTTAACAAACTGGGCATAAAATGTAAAATATAAACTTTACAATCAGACACGAGGGTTCCATCACACTCAAGAATTTACAGCCAAAGCAAAAAGTTGTTTTTTTATGTTTGAAAAATCTGATTTAAATGACATAGTGATGTATATGAAGTGTGTGACTAAGTTACATCAACTACTGTAATCCCTTAATCTGCCATTTTCAGTGAAATTCTGTAATTAGTTGATTAAGTGTACGAGTACTGGATCAGATTGGAAACCTTCTTCGCTTTAATAATTTTTTTCCTCAATTAGTTTTTTATTTTCTTGTTTTTTCACGTGGATTTTTTTTTTTTTTTACAGTGCAGCAACTAGTTCATCACTGGTGGCGTTAAATGTCGTAAAAAGTTCGAGATCTTGAAGCGGCGAATTTCGTTACTCAGAAGAAGGAAAACGTCATTTACTCATGTACTAATAATTAATACTGTGACGCAGTTTCCCGTGCAGCAAAATGAAGGTCTAACCTCACACACACTGTTGTTTGTCCGGTGATTACGTGCTAAAAAAAAAAAAAAAAAAAAGAGAAGTCACCGCAGTAATAAAAACACCAAACCAATGGGATTATAACGCTCGGCTTCCCCAGCTGTCGGGAGCAGAACTGTTCGGCTTGGCTGACTCCAGCGCTGCTTCGATGTGACAGACTCTATTCCCCAGAATCCTCGGAGGCGACTGCTGCTCTCAGCCTGAACCCGGGCCGGCGTTCCCTCGCTGTAGTCGCCATGGCCGTGCTGAAAAGCTGCTGTGCATGGCAGCCTTTAGCACAGAATGTAATTTCAGGCTCCAATGGGGGAATAAAAGAGAGCGAGGGCGATGGGGGGAGAGAGAGAATGATAATACCGTGGAAGGTCAAATATTGATCATGCAGCTTTAGGCAGACGCACAATAAGAACTTTCAACAGGCATTGGGTTTCTCTCTCTAGCTCGCTCGCTCACTCGCTCGCTCAGGGACTCGTCCTTCATCTCCGCGGAGAGAAAGTGAGCGAGCGAGCGAGCGAGCAAGGCAGGGGAAAAACTGTGAGTGAATAGGGAGAAGGAAAAATAGAGCGGGAACGGTTCAGTGCAGTGAATGAATGTCACGCGCCGCATCGGAGCGAAAGTGCTCTTCAATTCCAGGCCTGTCCGATAGTGTTTACGCCAGGTGGGAATATTCCGGCTTTGTCCTTGTGAGACGAGAGCTGCACTGCCACGGCCGGAGAGAAGCTGAAGAGCCGGAGAAACGTCCTCCGCAATCAGCACAGCGCTCCTCAACCTTGAGCTCTCGTCTCTGGGAGTGTAACCCGAAGAGACACGCAGACAGGGGCGGTTAGCGAGTCTTATTTACGTACTCGGCCATCTCGGCCCGAGTTAAACCGCTCCATTCCGCAAACATCGGGGGGAACTTGACACCGCACCTTCCCAGTCACTTTACCGACGCTTCAGCCGAGAGATTCTCTTCCTGGTCTTTGAAACTCGTTCGTAAATACACTTTTCAAATCAGACAACGTTTTGCGCTCATCGAACCTGCTTAACTTTTTGGCTTAGACGAGTCCGCAACTCAATCTAAACCAGAAGTTCTTGTCATTTCAGCAATTTGAACGTTTTTCCTCGATTTCCTCTCATTCAGCAAGTCACAGGTTGAACAAGTGGTGCTTTTTGCAAACAAAATGGCGTTTTCTGGCTCTAACAATGCGAGACAATTTCGAAAGTGTCTATCGCTTGGTTAAAAACTTGATTGTTTCGTGTCCACAGCCACAATCTTAAACGAACGATGGAATAAACACAGCAATATTACATTTTTACATATTCACTCAGCGGCTTTGAGACGACCGACAAGCACTTTACAAATACACTCGGACGAGCCCGGAGTGACTGGCTTGGTAACGGAATCCATTATTCACGCCGAGCTGCCCGTTTACGGCTCATTTCTAATGCCTTATTTTGGACGTGGCACCAGAAACGTAAAAGGTTTTTATGATCGTTTCATTGATGCATTGACGGCTTTTTCGGTTTACTCTGCCGTTTAAAATGCACCTGGATGGCGAGTCTTTCACAGAGATCTTTACTGAACAAGAGCCTTTTGTTTTACTGGAAGAGACACTCAATGAACACTGACATTTTTATCTATTTTTCTTCTGTTTTCAATAACTAAAAGCTTCTTTTTCAACAATTGTTTGGTTTTTGTATCACCAGGATGGATGCTGCCTTCTCTCCGCCTTTTATTCTCTCGGACTCCACCAATCATTTCACAGGGGGACTTTTACACAGTGATGAAGATGGAGAAGAATATCAAACATGAACAATTATCGACAGAACAAACACAATCTAGTTTAACTAGCTCTTTGCTATTGACTAAACAAGCAACCAAACACACAAATTACACAATCGCACAAACAAAGTGTTTAACAATTAAACCCAACACCCTGCAAATCCTGAGCAGATGGATAAGTCCCACTTCCTGTCAGATGCCATATATAAGCCACGCCTCTCACTTCCTGTTCTAGCACATGGATGGCAGCCATTTTCTTGGCAGAAATGCAAAATCTCAAGGTCATTTTTGTGTTATAATAGAAATATGCTCTTTAGTTTTATGAACTGATGACTCATTTTCTAAGCATACAAGGGCTAAACTAAGTTAAAATCTTTTGAGGTTGATGTTTGTGAAGGTCTTGTGTCGTGAACATTCATTGGGGATTGTAGAACCACTTTAACTTGAGATAAAGTCCAGAAAGGCTGTTGCAGCTGAAAATTTAGTCTTGTAGTGAAATGTTTTAAAAAATGCTAATGTTTTACACAAACTGAAAGGAAGAGGTGTGACTTTTGTTGTGGTTTTTGTTTATAAAACACATGGCAAATTTGTGTTATTTTGACCGCTTCTAATGGTGATAAATAGATCGAGCTCCAACAATCCACACAGGTCAATAAAATAAAGTTGAAATACTGCACTTTAAAACTGGTCAGAGCTTTAATGTCTCTTTTTTTGTTATATCTGACTATCTATCGACTTTTCTGAATTGATTCGCACGGATGAACGGTTTCCCGTGTGTGTGTGTGTGTGTGTGTGTGTGTGTGTGTGTGTGTGAGCGATGCCAGCCAGATGCTGCTGGACATCAGCGCTCTGACCTGCTGGGAAACAAACATGAAGCATCTCCAGAGCAAATCGACAGCAGTGGCTTTCGCTCAATCGCTCGGCGTGTGGAGATGACGGTATTGACGCTTCACAACTCCTCATCAGATCACGCTTACAGCGTCCCAACACTGAACCTGAACGCGGTCAAACACCGGAAACCTCCCAGCTGATGGAAAGTTTGGAGTTTGAGATGATCAGGAACAGAAATCTCAGCGTTTGATCATTTATGAGTCGCATTTGATGATTGTTGAGAGTTCCTCACACTTATAGGCTGTAAAACCTCGAGCCACAGTTTGACGAGGACGTTCCGACCCAAAAGTTGCAGGTTCCAATCCTGGGCCTTGTGCTTGTTGTTTCTGCTTTTTCATTATTTTGATCATATTTTGTCTTCCAAAAAAAAAAGACGGTCTGCAAGGCCTCGAGTCAAATTCAGACAGGCTTCTCTGAGGTTGACTTCTGTAATAAAAACAATTTAATTGGTAAAAACTTAAATCTGTAACAAAATTAGTTATTTGATGAATGTAACAAATTAATAATATGAAATGTTGTTCAAAATATCAACTCTTCTGTTAAAAAAAAAAATCAAGCTTCGACAATATATAATAACTATAATATCATATATTAGTAGGGAGTTGTCATATAAACCGTTTTGATACGACAGACAATATAATAATATAGAGTTTAAATTTATTAGTTAATTTGTTACATGGTCATTATGTTGTTTAATACGATATACTGTCTCTCTCTCTTCCTCACACTTTGCAGACTCTGCTTAAAGTTACTCTACTTTAGTTTTTAAAAGTAGTAGAAGTTTCCAAGTGAAAGAACACTTAAGTATTTTTATTTATTTTTAAACTTTTAACACAGGTCAATTTGATCTGAACATAAAATGTGTATTATAAACATGTAGTGTGTTACATATGTCAACTGAATCATTATATATTTTTTATGATGATTACACCAAATAAGCCAAGCAAGAGAAGTTTCAAAGTGGAAGAAATACGTAGTATTTTTAGAATATTTTTATCCTTTGAAAATGGATCAATTTGACTCTAACATAATGGGAGGATTAATTGAAATGCACCTTTGTGTGTTCTTGGTTAACATTTAAAAGACCCATATTAGATTGTGTAATACATCGTGATTTTAATGTTTTGTTGAACATGATGCAACATCCGTGTGTGCGTGTGCGTGTGCGTGTGCGCGCGTGCGTGTGTAAGGACCTGGTTTCTGAAAACTGAGGGGGAAAATAAAGTGACTGGATGAAATGAAAAGCATAAGGAGTGAGTGGAGTAAAAAGAAAAGTAAAAAAGCCATAAATGGAGAAACCTACCATATGTTGCATTTTTTACACGTATTGTAACGTTGCGTAAACGTACAGTAGATAAATCCATCGCAGTCTGAATGATCATTTCAGCGTCGTTCTTCTGTTTCCGGATCAATATCCCGATCGGCTCCGGGACACGAGGAGTGAAGACTCCGGCTCGGGAACAGAGGTGAGGAAGCAGTTCGAGAGCCACTTTCATGTTCCCATTACCATGGTCTTCTCCACCAGCGCCTCACACACTCTCAGAGCGTATCATTACACACAATGGGCTTTTTATCACGAGCTGTCATGGAATACTGCCGGATTTGAATAGGAATTTAATTAGGCTACACACACACACACACACACCTTCTGACAACAGAAGCCGAACACACCATGAAAAGCGCTTCATGAATAAATATTTTTGGTGTGAATTTCCCCTAACTGCTCACTTTTGAAACGGAAGTTTGCAGCATCTAAACACAAATTCTCTCATATCTCCATCTCTCTCTTCCTCTCTTTCTTTCCTTTTGTATCTCTCTCATTCTCTCTCTCTTTCTTCATCTCTCTTTTTATTCATTTTCTCTTTCATTATCTCTCATTCTCTTTTCTTTCCATTCTCTATCTCTGATTCTCTCTCTCTTTTTCCCCCTCTTTTTCTTTCCCATTTTCTCTCATTCACAATCTCTCATATCTCAATCTCTCTCTTCCTCTCTTTCTATCCTTTCCTTTCTCTCTCACTCTCTCTCTCTATCCTCTCTTCCTCCCTACCGCCCTCCCTCTCTCTTCCCCTCATTTTCTTTTGCATTCTCTCTCATTCTCTGTCTATTCCTCTCTTTCTTTCCTTTTCTCTCTCTTTCTTCTCTCAATATCTACGTATCTATTCTCTCTCTCATTCTCTCTTCTTTTTATCTCGCGTTCTCTTTCATTCTCTTTCCTTTTCTCTATCTCTGATTCTCTCTCTCTTTCTTCCCCTCTTTTTCTTTCATTCGCTATCGCAATCTCTCTCTTCCTCTCTTTCCTTCCTTTTAATTCTCTCTCTTCCTCTCTTTCTTTCCTTTTAATTCTCTCTCATTCTCTCTCTCTCTTTCTTCCCCTCTCTATCTTTCCTTTTCCCTTTCATTGTCTCTCATTCTCTTTCCTTTTCACTTTCTCAATCTCTCTCTCTCTCTCTCTCTCTCTCTCTCTCTCTCTCTCTCTCTCTCTCTCTCTCTCTCTCTCTCTCTCTCTCTCTCTCTCTCTCTCTCACACAGATTAGGGGGTGGAGCTAGTGTTTGTAAGGGTGTTCTCCATCGGCTACTGTTTTTTTCTCGTTTTGTGTCTGTCTCTCACGTTCGAGAGTAGTTTAGTGAGAAACACAAACCCTGAAAGTATTATCTAATCATGTAATATGCACATACACAGACATACACACACATTTGTTATATTATAGTAGACCACACGTTTAAGTGTGTGTGTGTGTGTGTGTGTGTGTGTGTGTGTTGTCCATCAGTGTGGCTGTAGTAAGTGATGTGAGCCGTGTGGAGAGGCGCTGAACCTCGACCCGTGAGGCGCAGCATTTGTCCTCATTACGGCGTCTCTTTAATGCAGCGTTTCTATAGGTCTGACCTCCACGTTCCAACGGTCTGAGCCCGAGCCAACGCCGTTAGATCAGCCGCCGCCGCCACACTAATGTGCTGCGCTCCGCGAACTTTCTGGCCTTTGCGGACAGTAATGGAACGGGGTGTGTGTGTGTGTGTGTTTGGAAAAAGTTTGATTTTGACTCCGTTATGGGGCGAGAAACTTTAGTGGTGTGTGATGTGATGTGTGTTTAAGAAGCACGATCACACCTCACCGCCAGAAATAATTCTTGACGAGCTAATAAAATCTTGAAATTAGACAATAAATTTTGTCATTTTCTCTTACTATAACTATGTTACTATACACTATATTACTATATTACTTTGTCATTTTCTCTCACTAGGCGTGTCAAACTCAATTTGACTGAGGGCCACATCAGCATAATGGCTGTCTTCAAAAGGTCGGATGTAACTTACTGTATAAGTGCAACTAAATGTAATCAAATGCAATGTACTGTAAGATCAATGCAACTACTTCAACTCGTTATTTTAACGTCGAAAATGTCAACGCAATTATTGGCCTTCCCATCTTTCTTGAAACAGTCTTCTGTGTGCATCAACGTTTCACTTTCTGGATATTTTGTCATCATTGTATCTCAATTCCACTTGCTGGCATGGATGTGGAATGGCTACCGAAAGGCACTGTGGGAAATGTAGTTTTTAGTCAAAGCACAATTCCTAAATTTTTCTTTTTGGTCATTATTTTTAGACACTGAAAAAGTTTTAGGCTCTCGCGGGCCACGTAAAATGACATGGCGGGCCGCATCTGGCCCCAGTGCCTTGAGTTTGACACATGAGCGATAAATCAACTATGTTAGGATTAAGAGTGACAGATGACTTGGCTTATTTCAAGAAAATAGGCCTTGAATTTTCTTGCTTGGAAAAAAAATGCTAATTTTGATGATATTTTACACTAAATCGAGAAATTTTTCAAACTAGACATTGTTTTAACACAGAACTTCCTGAAACAAGAATTGTCAAGTGAAGTCTTCTTATTTTAAGAACACAATGTTTCTCAATTTAAGAAGCTACTTTTTTATATTAAAGCCTATGAGAATAAAAACAGCAAATCTACAGTGTTAGTGGATTTTTTTGTCCCGTTTCAAGTCGTCTTACCAAGCAAATATTCTCACCCCATTGGCAGATTATTTTACTTGATTATTTTACTTGATTTTACTTTTTATTTTCTTATGGGCTTTTTTGCAGTGTATGAACACACTGGGCGTCCGTTATTGATTCTGAGGCACTTTAACAGGTGTGTGTTTGGAGAGACGTGACGTGAACTATCTAAGTAAAGAATTTAACTTATCACGCATATCCACCAGCCAAACAAGTCGAATAATGCTTATCACGCTAATTGAGTCTTCAGATGTCATTTTTCAAATGAAGGTCATATCTGGTTAGAAGAGTGGCTTAGCAGTTCTTTAGATCGCACACACACACACACACTTCTCACTATCTAGAGGGAAATGTAATTACGTTTGGGATCAGGAAAATGGCATGAATGTGGCTGCACTGCGAGCTATCTTCCAGATTAGTCGTTTTACAGGAGATGTGTACACAGAAGCTGTGTAATTAGTTTGCTTCTCCTTACTACAATATTGAATAACCTACTTTGAACCAGCGGCGTTGATAGCGACGAGGATCCGTTTACGTGCTCCAAATAGTTCCATCGTTCACAGACAAAGTCCTAGGAGAAGAGTTGGAGACTTCACCAAACTTTCAGCTGTAAATGACGCACATCGAGTGGAAATCCAGACATGTTTGAGTGGTTGAGGAGCATTTTGTTGAAATTGGGATTTTAAGTTCAAGTTTATTTATACGGTTCTTATAATTAATATAAGTTTATTATAAGTTTCCTCTTCCGCGTTTTGACTTTGGAGCATTCAGATCCTCCTCACAGTTCTGGCTTTCCATGTCTACAATTTGGCACCGAGCAAGTTCCCGACAAAAGTCACAACTATTTGTATAATTGGTTTAATATTGACAAAAATGGCTTCAATGATTTCTTTCCAAAGTCAGAGTGAGTTCATCAAGTTGTCGACTCCACTGCAAAAAAAATCCCTGGGAAAAAAAATAACCAAATGAGTAAAAAATAAATAAAATCGAGTAAAAGTATCTACCAATGGGGTGAGACGCCTTAAAACAAGACAAAAAAATGTGTTACATGGTAGATTTGATTCGGCGTTAATATAAAAAAGTAGCTAGTTTCTTAAATTGAGAAACATTGTGTTCTTAAAATATGAATTTCACTTGACATAACATAATGTTTACTTTGGAAAATGTCTTGATTCAGTATAAAATATCATTTTTTTTTTTCCAAGCAAGTCCTATTTTTTTGAAATACGCAAAGTCTTCTCACACTCTTAACCCTAACGTGGTTAATTTATCTCGTAAGATGTATTGTCTAATTTCAAGATTCTTTAGCTCGCCAAGAATTAATTTTTTGCAGGTTGAGGAGGCAGGTGCGCTGCAAAAAATAAAAGCGAAAATCTTCGAAGCGAAAGCGAAAATAATAATAATCGAAATCTTAGAATCAAGTTTGAAAGATTCATTTGCTTGTTTCGAGAAAACAGGACGTGTTTCACCAAGTACAATTTTCTCACCCCCTTGGCCACACAATTGTACTCGAATTACGCTTTTTCCCCTCATTTTGCTTTTTATGTTCTTATTTTTTCAAGTGTGGAACTGCTAATGCGTCAGTGTTTTGTCTCTCCACCTCCAGTAAAGCAGATAAGCCTCGTGTTGGTTTCTCAGCGAGTCTGATGCGAGGAGGCCGTGGGTTTCATAAAGGATCGGAGGTGAAGCTGCACCCGGAGGACGTCCCGTAGCCGTCTCTCTCTCTCTGAACAATAAACAACACAATTTTCAAACCAATTTCCTCTTCCCAAAACAATTTGTGTCTAATGGAGCAAGACAGAAACGGTTCCTTCGCTCCTCTTGAAATATTGAAAAAGCAAAGAAACACGGACGAATCAAAGCGGGGACGAGAACACGACGCCGGGCCGATAACAAACAATAGAACAATCTCTGGACTGGCGCCGTGACTCGGGCTCTGATTGTTTCTCGCCGCGGCGGCTGTCGTTTTTTTTTTTCCCGTAAAGCCTCGCACGCGCCGTGACACAAACAAATTCAAATTCACATGCTTAGTTTGCGCGATTTCCCGTTTTGACAGGCGATCATAGTGCACTTTATTTGTACACAGCCTCACGCGGAGAAGAGAGCGAGCTGGTGCTTATTCTGCGGGCGCCGGCGTATAAAAGGCTTTTATGTTCCTCGCAGTGGTGTAGCGGCGGCGATAAAAGAGGGAAGAACAAAATGTCCCTTTGATCGAGAAACACCTGAAATCCGCGTTTCCTGGTTCGGTTACGTGCCTCGTTTACGCGCGTTAAAAGTGATACGATGACTTTGGCCTCACTCTAATGGCGGCCTACTCAAGGAGCCAGAGTTATGGCAGCGTCATATTAATCCTCACACGTTTGAAGACGCCATCATCTTAAAACCTGGAACGACATAAAAAATGTGTTCATTTTCTACTTTGTTTCAACCAGAGGTGTTAGAAGTACCAGACAACCATACTTACAGTAAGTAAAAGTACAGATATGTACTATATAAGTTACTCCAATACAAGTAAAAAGTCCCCAATATAAAAAAGACTTGAGTAGCAAAGTATCGAATTTTAAAAGAGCTTAAGTATTTTACTTTTAAGAGAATATAGGCTAGCAAAAAAAACTAAGAAAAATAAACTTTATTCATGAAGGTTTTATTTTCTAATACAGAAACTAAATTTGACACCTCCATGTTTAAAAAAATGGACAAAACAAAAATAACAGCCTCAATCAAACTCAAATGTGCCAAAAATTAAAACAATTACAATTCTGAGCAGACTTTGATGTGATTTTAAGTGACCTCTCAGGCAATGCCTACAGTAGACATTTATTCACATTGGACAAACTAATTGAGCAAAAACAAAATGAGTAAAAAGAATTTTTATCAAGCAAAATCATCTGCCATGATTTTGCCATGAAAACGGCTTGAAACAAGACAAAAAATCTTGTTGCACTGTAGATTTGTTTCTGCATTTCAGTTCTTGTTCTCAATGGTTTTAAAAATAAAAAAGTAGCTAGTTTCGTAAATTGAGAAACATTTGTGTTCTTAAAATAAAAATATTTCCCTTGACGCTTCTTGTTTCAGGACGTTCTGTGTTAAAATATAATGTCTACTTTGAAAAATTTGAAAAATCTGGCCAACTCTGATGTTGAATGTAAGGAAAGTTGAGTTGAGTTGAGTTGATTTCTTTCAAGCAAGAAAATTCAAGTCCTACTTTCTTGTAATAAGCAAAGTCTCTTAATCCTAAGATAGTTCATTTATCTTGTAAGAAAAAGCTATGAGACTTATTGTCTAATTTTAAGATTCTGTAGTTTGTCAAGAATTAATTTTTTGCAGTGTGTGCATTTCCTCCAGATGCACCGTTGAAGAACGCCACCCTTGAAGTCGCGCTTGCGCACCGAGACGCCTGGAGAGCTTTCAAACGCGTTTTTGAGTAGCGCTTTTTGTCGTTTCTTTTTCCAAGTGAGCGCATTTCTTTACATTCTGATTCATTTGAAGAGTTGTACCTTTCATGTCCAGTAACCTCCGAGCAATCACGGAGCCGAGCTCCCACTCAGGACATTTCAGGATCATATATTGCAGCAATACTCGGGCAATCACGCTCAACACTAATGCCCTGTATCCAATAGCATATTCATTGAACCCGAAGATGGAGCCGAAAGTAGCTGCTGCATGGCACAATGCCTTTTTGAAATGCATTCGCTGTATTGATGTGGAAATTTGTGCCCATCGAGTCTCTGGAGATTGTGTTTGTGTCTCATTACACGGGGGGAGACACAAGTTAGTGTGTCTTTGGTTGGAAATGGATGGCGAGGTGTTTAGCCCCGTCTTTCATGTGCGCGCCATAGTGAGAGGTAATTGCTTTGATGCCGTGCCATGTGTGGGATTTCTGGTACATTTGAGGCGAGGCCGGGCGCTCTCTCTCTGTGTCAATAGCCCGGTGCCTGAAAGTCTATTCAAGTTGAAAATGAAGCCAGTGGAGAGGAAAGGAGAGAAAGGAGGAGAGAGAGACAGAGAGAGAGAGGCCGGGTTTCTGTCACAAATCTCATCTGTCTGACAGCTGTCATCACTCACGCTTTCCTGGAAGAAGAAAAAAGCGCCCGCTTTAATTCTGCGGATAGATGGAGAAATGGTATTGAATAACCCCCTTGGTCAAATATATATATATGTTGTTTTTTTCAGGATTTCAGGCGGTATGATAAATTAGGTGCCCCTGGATCAATACCTGCTGCTTTTTTTTCACAGCTCGAGATGGGATTTGTCAAAATGGGAACTAAAGGAAAGTCTATTGAGTTCATAGTCTGAGGCACGACTGTGATTTCTCGAGAAGTGGGCGCAGGATCTGCATGAGGAGTGCGGCGCTTTAAAGGACGTCTCCATCCATCGGCAATCTCGTTTTACTGGCTTTGATCCAGCAACCAAAGTGACGTGGAAAAACCCTCTAATGAAAGTGATCGTCACCTGCTCTAACGACTTTCATCTCTCCGTTTCTCCGCCACCACATCTGTCCCTGCTTCCCAGCGAGGTCACGGTTCCTGTTTACACAAAAGGTAGACACTCTCCAGCAATCGGCGGATTTCATGAATTTACATTAGGCTGCCCCCCC
>CM051496.1:27518427-27555873 GCA_028031935.1 Paedocypris micromegethes
CCCCGCAATTCTGTGCATATTAATGGAAAAGTCTTAATTAAAATGTCAAGGTAGCGTGATGTCCCCTTTCCATTTCTTTCCCTCCCTTCACCATCTCGCTCGCTTTGAACCTCCCCAGAGGCCTATTAAGCGTCGGCCGCAGTGATTGAAGTTCAAAGGGCCGAGGCTGAAGATTGTGCTTCTCCTTCCATGCGTCCCAACATCCTCCCTGCCTGACCTTTAGCAGACAGCCATCCCGGCTAATGCGCTTGCATATCTAATGAGCGGGTCAGCGATGCCCTGACAGTCTCCGAGCGCGATAAGACTGTTGGGCTGTCTTTAAATGTTAGATCCTCTCCGAGTCCGTGCCCGTCGCTGCCCGTCACTCCCCCTGCTTTTTTTTTTTTGCAGAAGAAAGGTTAGTCGGAAGGACGGGGCACTGGCTGCTTTTCATACACCGGTAGATTCTGTCAGCAAGTTGAAGGCAAATTCTAATGAGGCTTTCTCTTATACACTTAATACGGTTTTGGCCTCATGAATCACGAGCTGTTGCGGGCATCCATAATGTTTATGTGGCCATTAACAGTTGTGCTTGTACTGATTGTTTGATGCCCTTGTCAGGACGGTAAAAGCGTCAAGGTGGAGCGCCTTTATAAAAGAGGACACTAATCTTCTCCGCGAAGGTTCAGATGCTTCCTGACTTTGGGTTCCTTTTGACAAGCTCTGCTTCTATTATTTCCATTACACCTTTTTCCATCTTCTAAGCTTTGTACCATCGATGTCTGTTTTAGACTGTGAGGGCAAACCAATGTACACTCTGAAAGGTCCAGACCGGGTATTGGACTCCAGAGTCTTGAACGTGAGTCTTCATGGCTTTGGCACCTCTATGCCCATTTCAAAACTCAAATCTCCATGAAGTATTCCATTCAGTATGCTCTCACCCGAACCGTCTCAGAAACGGAGTTCAAACGAATGGTTTTGGTCAGAGGAGATTAACCTCAAATCGAATCCCTTAAACTCGAACTCAATCTGTCAGTTCTCAACTTGAATTCTTTGGCGAATTATCCATCGCTTCTACAATAAAGAACTTGCAGTGATCCACACAGCACAGGGTTCTCAGAGAAAGGAAGACTCGAGTTTGGTACCCACGTTTGTAGAGGGTCTGGGTTTTTTGTGAATAATGGGTTCCATGAGCTCCTATGGATCTCTCGTTTAGTCCATTAACATCGAGTGAGTTTGAAAACCTGCCTCATGATTGGCTAAACACTAGTAGGGCGTCGTCCTGAGACGCAGGGTTTGTTCAAGGTCAACATGTTCCAGAAATTATCCAACTATATGGATGAAATGTAAGTCCTGGAAAAATCGTATTGACCAAGGAGCTTTTACGTTGTGTTCTAGCTGAGTCATTTTAAATGAATAATGCAGAGAGCAATACTTTAGATTTATACCCTAATACAGCCAAATGACATCTGTTTGTTGATGTTTGCTCACAGGCGGCATCACCGGCCACAAACTCTGCCCAAAACCGCCCCCGGTTCGAAGTGAACAATAGGATGTCTTCATGGAAATGAACGGGACTAGCTCTCCTCAATAGCCGCCAGTCACGTCCCGAGCTAGTCCTCGTCAGTGATTGGACGCACTGAAAGCCTCGGCTGATGAACGTCTCCTGCAGAACCCGCAGACCTGCAACACTCTCCTGACCCTTCTGACACAATTATCCCCGGGACTCCAGCGTCCCTGGCCCCGCCTAATGAAGTGTGCCGCCTCTCCCGCGCTATGCCAACGTTCACCTTCCACGCCTCATCACCGGAGATAACATTCACGAATCAATGAGGGGTGCGCCGCCTAAAACGCTGCCGTTCATTTGTGCGGCACAGGTTGCGACTGCCCGTGTGTTGACATGCGTCTGTGATGGGACGGGTCCTCGGGGCGCCAACCTGAGAGGAACGCAGACAATGATTTGTCCTTTTAAATCAAATGAGTCATGACACTCGAGCTGCTGCAATCAGAAGCGCGATTCCAATCAAGCACTGAAAGCGCTCTTTATTTCATGTCACGGATATTAAAAATCAAGACCCTGTAATCGTAGACCTGCAACAAGCGTAACCCGAGCTGAACGTGCGCACACACACACACACACACACACACACACACTGCGCGTTCAGCACTATCCTCTGCTTCAATGCTCCGATCTTATTAAAGGCTGTCGGCGCAGCTACTGAGGAGCTATCATAAGCTTTTCATTATTGACTGAGAAAATATGATAATTTGGAAATCAAATGCTGCCTTCCGAAGGCTCCTCTGTCACTTTCAATTTCAGATTCGCTCCTCAACTCGTGAGCCAACGCGATAGCGAAAACTTCATAAGCTCCTCCGGTTTCAATTTCTGGATCGTCAATTTATATATTTATTTGCGCGTGTGTGTTTTAATTAGAACATTATAATTGAGGTGTCTCACCTATTGCACCTCGGTAAAATTAAAATAAAAATAAATAATTAAAATCAGTCCAATTTAATTAAAAAACGGTATCTCCTGCACGACGGAAGCGGCGTTTGAAGTGGGAGAGATTGCGAAGTGACAGCGTGTTTTCTTTATTAACTTTCCTCTTCATCTCACACACCTGACAGAATTTCCATTTCCCCTTTGCGGACGGATTTTTACACTTTGCTAATTTGACTCAAACGATCTGACGATGACTCGGTGAGGAAGCCATAATCCATATCAGCTGGAGCCAAGAAGGCTTGAGCGCTTACAGAAGACTCTTCCGGAAACTAACGGGATCACGAGTCCTTCCGTCCGGTCTCATAAATTTCAATTCCTTTTGTTTCGAACTGCGAGTTTTTCCACCCAGGAGAACGGCGAGATGATTCTGACCCCGCTGAGCGATTCCTCTTCCTGTTGGATTGGATTGACTAGAGGAAGTGTGATAGCCTGTATAAGCTTCTCTCTGTGGGGATAAGGAGTCAGGCCCTTTTATTTTTTTCTCCTTCCCAGGGCCGAGCTGAGGTAAGAGGGGAAGAGCTTCTCCTGGCCAGGCCTACTGATGCGGAGAGCCCGGGATAAGCCTGATCCATGCTAATCCTTCACACATGCCGCACCTTGCAGATAATGCCCCCACTCGCTCTAGTCCTTATCAATCCCACACCGCTGCCGTAATACCTGGTGTGCGCTCGGCCTGATGGGAGATTTCCAGCTTCAGTCCCAGGAGGTGGTTGCTGGGGACACGCCGGGGAAGGAGGACAAGCTCATTTGTGAGATTATACATTTATTAAGAATGGTAATGGCTCTAACGGTCTCTAAAGGTCTGGTAGAGCCTGGATAAACCCATATATTTATTTTACTTATGCACCATGTTCCATTTCCATGTGGTCACAGGCCACAATCCCAGTCTCTGTGGGGGGAATCAGGGACACGCCCTGAACAGGTGGTCAGCCAATCACAGGCCAGGATATACAACGACAGAGAAAACTCAAGAGAAAAATCCTTACATGGGAAGAACATGCAAATTTCACACTGGAATTGACTCGGGTGCGTTGATGAATTGTTTACTAACGTTTGTTTTCTCATTTCATTACTGTTTCTAGCTAACTCCACATGTTTTCAGAGAAAAAACTTCTTCGACTATGCACTTAAAACAACTTTTTTTTTCCTCTCGCTACAGTCGAATTGTTGCAAATGATGAAGCAACAGCTAAATTTTACAGGTAAAATCTTTTTTTTGGTTTATTTAAAATTTAGGTGACAATTATTAATAATAATAATAATAATAATAATAATAATAATAAATTCAATTTTATTTTTGCCCGCCTTACAGGAAGACACAACATTCACACGCACACCAATTGGAGTGCACATTAATGAAATGTTTAGGAATGATAATAAATAAAAAATGTCAAATTGTAAAAACGCCAATTGTAACAAAGAAATGTAAATAATATCAACTTCAACAGAATTTACACGTTTTTACATGTATGTGGGTGAAATAAATTTGAGCAATCAAACTGTTCAAAATCCAAGTAAATCTGACATGTAATTTCTAATTTGATGAAATTAGTCCGCCATTTTTTTTGCATAGTAACTTACCAGTGTCGCCAACAACGAAAGCGCTTTCTCCAGAATCCCAAGGAGAGGAAAGTGAGACGTGGAGAGCGGCGGGGCAGGAGGAGGCGAGCTAATGGATCAAAATTACCCCTGTCTGAAAGTTTTGACGAACGCCGAGGAAATTGCAACCCCCCCTCCCCCGACCGCCGTTTCGCCGTAGCACACGCAGACAGAGAAATCCATCTGTGACGCAGCCATTGTCATCGCCGCGCAATTTACACCCATTCCTCTCAACAGCGGTTCCTGTGCTTGATGGCGTGATAAATTAATCTTTTTCTGTGCCACTGCGTCGATTCTTTTAAAAGAATACATTAAAGGGCGTTAGATGTTATTTTTTTTTTTTTTTTTTCCCCTCTCTGGAGTAAACATTTTTGTCTTTCTTTCTCACTCTCTCAATCACCGTGACAAATCATATTCTCCGGGGAGGGAGAAAAAAGGCTCAAGGAATGTAAAAAACGAGAGGAGGAGGAGGAGGAGTGAGGGATGAAGATGCCGTTCTTTCCGTGAGATCCAGGTGGAAAGCGTTCCACACACGGGCGGTGAGAGTTGTATTTGTTGTGGAAGAATTAAGTATGACCTTCAGTCTAATCGTGTTAGACATTGGAAGGAAAGCGTCTAATCATCAATCACTCAGCAGTCAGCGGAGTGGAAAGATCAGCTAACTTAAACACAGCAGGGACGAACAACAGCACGCGGTCAGCCACCTTCACTCCGGCAGGGTTGTCCTTCACGTGTGATCTCGGGCGTAATGGCCTCGTCTTCTCAGATGCTCCGTCAGGCTCCAGAATTAGTCCGGAGCTCCGTTCTGAGGGATTTAGAAGCTAAATGGACAAAGCAAAAGCCCTTCGGACCAGAGAACCCAGCGTGAAATATCCACCTGTGCGCTGGATGGGCAAACGTGGAGGGATCTTCTGGATCATTTCTTTGTCTTTCTGTCGATTCAGATTCCTCCTGAAATGAATTAAAAAACACTTTCAGGTGAATTGGAGTTTGGAAACATTTATGTGTGTGTGTGTGTGTGTGTGTGTGTGTGTGTGTGTGTGTGTGTGTGTAATTATAAATTAATTACCATATTCACAAGAACAAAAGCATTACACAAATATAAGCACCCCCCTGATTTTTTGAAAATAACAAGTAAAATAATTATTTTAATTTATTTTTTATTAAAATTCGTTTCAAGTTCAATTAGGTTAATATTCTCTTAAAATACTATTTTCTTTTTCTTTGTTCATCAAACTTAACTTGTGACTCGTATCATTTTGACATTGTTGTACTTGAATAACAGATAACAAAAAGTTGATTCTAGCGGTCAGGACTTCATTTCCCAAGATCCTTTGCTCTTGTTTAACATGTATAGACGCACATGCACGCCACTGCATAAAGACGACATGTTTCCCTTTATTTGTGACTGTTCCTAACTTTAAATGCGAAAAAAATGGGTTTTATGTAGGCCGCAGATAAGAAACGGAGCATTTTAAAAAGTATTTTATAAAAACACAGCAGATTTTGACGTCTGTGAAATGATTATATGCTACTGTGGTAACGTCACCAACTTACACAACCACTTAAAACAGCAAAAAAGTAAACAAAAGTAGTTTTCAACAGGATCTGTCAAAAAAAAAAAACTATTGTGCTTGTACATTTTTGTTTCTATATTATTGGTTTGTGTACGCGTTTAATAGTATTATACTGCTTTACCTGTTCTTAATTGTATTACTCTTCGTCTTGTAATTTCCCTGCAGGTTTCCTGATAAGTTTAGAACGTCTAGAACGTAAATGTAATTCATATTGTGTGATAAAATAAGAAAGTATCGGTATCTGCAATATAGGCCTGTATTTACTAGGTATCGGATCGATATATAATTGTGCGATATCGACCACCACTGCTAAAAATGCAGAGTGCCGGCAAACACACTGATTAAATAGCCAGCTGTTAATCACCTGCAGGTGGATCACACAGGTGAAAGCGGCTCACAAATGATCAATAATCAGCGAATAATCACAAAACACTTGAAACGCAAAGAAACGACCCACGCGACAATATTTATTCAACACTGTGATGGCTAAAATAAAGCTGAAACAAACATTTAAGATTATTCAAAAAATGAAAGCAAAAAGCAGCCAGTGTATGTCAAAATGAGACGTTTATTACACGCATGTATTATCAGTGCTACTATTCCAGCACTTTGATCGAATCTCTGAGTTCTTGATACTGTACAATTGGACACCAAATGGATAAATGTGTGTAAAATGTATGAGCTCTAGAAATGACTTCAATTTTAGTTTTTTCTCTTGTTTATTTCTATAGAACTTTTCTTAGTTCGAGACCAACGCAAAGTTGCTAGGCGAATTACGGGAAAACGAAAAAACATTTTTCTTCTTTAAAGTGTCTTTAAAGAAGAAACTGTCCATTATTTATCTGTCTTCAAAAATTTGGATGAGAAAAAATGAGTTCAAAAAGAAAAATGTCCCTCAATGAAGATGAAGTCTACCAAATCTGACCATCCTGGATGGTGCGATCACGGGTCAGTGGGTTCTGAATGATGGACGGTTCTGCACACCGCTCAGAAGGGTCGATGGAGCGGGAACCTCTTGCAGGTTACAGTAAAAGCCAGGCAGAAGATCCTCAATCCCTTGCTGTAGTTCTCCACGGGGAGCAGCCAGAGCCAGGCAGGTGAAGCTGGGGCCGGCAGGCAGAGATGACGTGAGTTCAGAAGGTTCCCCGAGGTCTGGGAGCATCACGGATCTCAGCTCTGCTCAGAAATGAGTCACTGGTGAGGAGACCAGACGCATGCATCTTCTCCACGGGGGTTAGTGCTGCAAAATGCAGGATTACGGGGCTGGTCACATGCACCCTGGGTTTTTTTTCTTCTTCAAAGTGACCTCTACGAGTGGTCAGCGGTGGATGACGGCATATGGTGGACAGCTGGGTGGATTCTGGAGCCGTGAGGAAACCATCTTTGGCCTCCTGTAGCCTTTGAGCAGCCAACCGTTTTATTCTCCACGACACATCTGGATGTCATGCCGTCGCTTTAACCGACTTTCTCGGACGAATCGCCGTCTTCTCGCCATCTCCATTTAAATACAAATGTCACATGAGTCTGAGCGAAGAGTCATTGGCGTCCGTTCCTTGTTTCCAAGGTTACAGGTTGACATTGGTTTGAGTGGGCTTCACATGGCATGATGAAGCGGGGCTGGAGACGCTTATGGCAGAAAGGATTAGGATTTTAAAAGCGTGTGAGCTCATGACCCACGGCGTTCAGCTCGGATTTACTCTTCTTGGCCTTCACGTTGCTCACAGCTGCTGGACTCTTGTCACGTTCCTATGAGGAAGCCACTTGAACCATCCATACATTTTTTTTTTAAGCCTCATCTTCTTCCCAGCCAATCAAAGGCAGGCCACTCCCCTGCTGGTGGGACGACCAATAACGCTGGTGCGCTAAAGGTCACATGGATTTGTAGAAGTGGTTTGGATTCTTGGGTTGCTAAATACGAAAAAATCGGGAAAGCGAATACATTCAGAATTGAGTTTGTTTTGTTGTATCTGTGATTAATGCCGTTGTTGTTCCACAAGCTGTTCCGGTGCTTATTTTACATTCAAATCGAAATTCCTTTGAAACTGTTGGTTTTAGGGTAATTGCTTGCTTTGGAACTTACAGTGACTCTGCATTAAAATAATATATCACCGCTCTTATCAAACGAAAGCAGTTTGGCACAAAAAAAACAACTGTTCTCCGCCTTCCTTTATTATTCCCGTAGAGGCCCAGTAGAGGAAGACAGCCACACGTGTCATTTCCATACGCTTGTGTTATTGACAGCAGACTAAATGGAGACTTTTAGAGACCCAGATGTTTCTCCCGGGAAATCCACCTCTGTAATGTCACATCTGCTCCTTGTGGAGTTACAACACGCACTTAAATCTGACATTTCCCGTTTGGATGGGCCGTGTTCCGATCCACAGTCCTTCCTCCCTCGTGTCTCTGACGCCTGGTCCGATCGCATTCAAGTGCGTCTCCGATAGATGTCTGATCAAACTCCAGCTAAATGCAAATCACCGCCTGCGTCTGACATGACAGCCTGCATTAAGCCCAAGCCTCCTGTCACTTATGGCCTGATGTAAACAGTAATGGAGCGCTCGGAATGCTTTGTCGTCTTAAAAGACTGAAAAACGGCGGGAAAATGGAGAATTGCTTTCAAAGAGGAATGAAATAAAGATGACAAGAGTAATCAAGTGAAATAAATGGGGGAATCATTGAATGTTGTCGCTGAAATTGATTGTGAAGAGACGGGGAAAAACAAGAAAAGGCAAATCTGCAGTTTGTTGTGACAAAGCAGACGAGTCCATCACTATTCATTCATCTCGTGGAATCTTGCACCTTCACCGGGTTCAGGACGTCATTAACTATTGATGGCCGTGCGTGCCGGCATCCGCTCTGATTTAGATGCGTTATTCACATATTCATGCTTGAACTTTGTAGAAATTGATCTTTTCGCCTAAGGCACATTCGGAGAATCAGAGAATTGGGGTCTTCAACACAGTCCACAGTTTGTGGTGGTGTCTGCTCACCATGAAGGATGTCTTCTGGGTCTCTTGTCTTGCTCAGCTCAATAACATTCAGTCAGAACCAATGGTCTGAGATGTTCAGAGGTGTAAAGTACTTGAGTAAATGTACTTTGTTACTTGTGTTTTTGGCTACTTTGTACTTGTACTGAGTGTCAAAAATAGACACTGCATTTCTGATTGAGTAGCTGTACTTTTTCACTCCACTACATTTGAACTTACACTGTTAGTTGTTACATTTTGATTGTGCGCGACAATCCATAATCGATTTTTATCGCGGTTCATTTCTTGGGCGATTGAGGCGATTTTGCCATCTGTAGTCTGCTGAAGATACTGGAAGATAATTGTGAATTAGAAACCACGTGAACGTGACTTAGATGCGTGAATATTTAGCAGGCTTTTATTGTATAGCATTTATTTTATTTTTTTTGCACATTTGAGTTTGATTGAGGCTGACTTTTTGTTCTTTATTTAATTGGTCTTATCATTTTTGAAACATGGAGGTGTTAAATTTCGTTTCGGTATTAAAAAATAAAACTTCATGAAGAGACTTTTTTCACATTTCTTTGTATTTTTTCTAGTCTAAATTTAGTATGAGTAAAATACTTAAGTTATTTTTTATAGTGGAGACTTTCTACCTGTATTGGAGTAACTTATGCAGTACGTATCCGTACTTTTACTTAAGTATGGTTGTCTGGTACTCTCTACAACTCTGGAGATGTTCCACCATCTGAGCCAGAAATGGAAGAAGCGGCTTTATACGTCAACAGCCAGAACTCGGTGAAAAACGTCGTTAGGATTTTCTCCCGTGGCGTCTTTGACTTCTGTCAGAAAAGACTGAGCTGTGTCTCTTTTGTCATCTTCAAGGGACGGGTGTGTGGCAGACTCCAATCCTTTCTTCACGCCTCTCCATCCTCCACGCGGGGAAATGAAAAAGCGAGGGAGAGCGAGTGAGGAGAGCGAGCCTCCTGCAAAGAAGCAATTAACAGCATAGCCCTGTCAAATTCTCCCACTCTCTCCTTCTCCACGGTCTTCTCTAACAAGGCCACAAAATGACTCACCTCTCCAGTATTTCCAGTCCGGCACCACAGAGATTCAGTTCTCGTGTGAAAACCGATGCGGCAGCCAAGGTCAGAGCTACTGTAATCTTGTGCGAGACCGGCTGTGTGGAATGCAAAGTGTCCGGGTGGTAATTTGGTGAAGGAGAGGACGGCGAGATCTTCGCACCGGTTCCTCGTGTCATGTACGCACACGTGCCACGCAAACGCATGAATTATTCATGGGGCGAATGACAGGCGTGACGGGTCGCAACTCCTCGCTTCTGTTCTGGGGTCGTTGTGGTCTGCAGAAGTCCAGCGCCCGCTGAAACCTGCTCGGACGGGTGCTAATTCACTCTCAGTGCCCAACCAGTTGGTGACACTGGCTTTGATGTAGAAGTAAGACAAATATGTTTATATAATAACGTACTGTACATTTAAATTTTACTGTGCATCTTTGTTCATCACCTTCCCGTCAAGATTTCAAAGTCAGGGCGCATTTGAACCTTCTGCAGTGTGGAAATAATGTATTTAAAAGGGGCAAATAGCGTAACAAGTAGAATGATACCGGTTGGGTCTCAGTTCTCGGACTTCAGCCTCAGTTCTTCCCAGTGAATGGACCTTTCTTGAGGATCTTCTTCTTCCAATCTTCTTGTATTGTGTTGCGTTTCCAGTTGCTAAGCTAAGAAGCTAAGCTGAGGAGCTGGAGAAACTCCTTCTTTCTGAATCTCCTACATCTTTAGGAGATACAGGAAGGATTAATATCCCCTGTGAAGCGACCCGGCATTTTGATTGTGTCTGTTCCTCAGATTATTTTACTCCTTGCTCGTACTCTTAATTGTTGACTGTTTCGACTCTTTCGGCGATGACACATTGGACTAATTTGTAGCTGATTGCGCTAAGCTAAGCGGTCGTGGTTTGTAGTCTCCATTTTTTGTAATATAAATTATTGTACAGTATAAAGATCTTTCCAGTCCTAACTCTTAGAGAGCCTCGTGCTCTCTGTGTGTTTCTTGAGAGTGAGTGTGTGAGTCTTTCACACTACATTCATTTATGGTCATTTACAGAACAAAGAAACAAAAAGGAATGCAGTCCAGACAAGGACAGGACTTCGACCTGAGACCTCAATCTGATTATTGAGACACCGTCCTT
Organism: Paedocypris micromegethes; assembly: GCA_028031935.1. Classification (NCBI taxonomy): domain Eukaryota; kingdom Metazoa; phylum Chordata; class Actinopteri; order Cypriniformes; genus Paedocypris; species Paedocypris micromegethes. Next base: position 27,529,258 of record CM051496.1, read on the forward strand.
CCAAATCAGCATGTGGTCTAAAACCTGGTCTTACAACTGGCCACAAACCCTTATCTGATCACATTCTACATGCAATGAGAACAGCCCCACACCACGGGCAGAGAACATTCAACACTTGGAAAATAGATCATGAAATGAAATTAAATGTCAGTCCAAAATCATACGCCTAACAATATCGTTCCGTGAATCAGACGCTACAGTAAGTGTGACATCATCGTCATCGCCACTACTAAACAGTAACTTTGTTCATCGTTTAAAGCAGGGGTGTCAAACAGATTTTCACCACATCAGCATAATGTCTGTCCTCAAAGGGCCGGATGTAACATAAAAATGTAACTACATGTAATCAAATGTAATGTAAACTAAATGTAACTTCTCCTTAATGTTAAATGAGACACCTGGCTATCTGTCCCTGGTCCTGAAATGGCCAGGTGTCTCACGCTACTCATTATCTACCATGACTCTGTAGAAAACCCATGTTTGCTTGTTGCTCTAACGTAAATCTTTTTACGTTTTGTCAGCTTGTGAAAACACACACAACTCTATTAATGAAGGGTCAAACTGTCCAAGTGAATGAAGAAAAATAACAAGCTGTGGAAACACTGCCGCGGCTACCTTGGTCAAAAGGCATTGTGGGAAATGTCGCTTTTGGTCAACGCACACTCTTAATTTATTTTTTGGTGGTTTTTTTAGACACTCAAAACTTTTAAGCTCTCGCGGGCCACATTAAATGACATGGCCGGCCACATCTGGCCCCCGGGCCTTGAGTTTGACACGTGTGGTTTAAAGGAACGAAACATTGATAATAAAGGCTCATTTATTAGAGAAGAGGAGAGACTTTTCCTCAAGTCTGGAAAAGATGCCAAAGTTAAAGCTTTGAATGTTGGAACTAGATAAGACTCGGATTGATGCGGATTGGTCCATAACTAACCCTTACAGATAGTCTCATCAACGTCTTTAAAATGCTAAAACTATAACCTGTAACAGTATTAATAACCAATAAGATGATTCATCTTGGACCGTTCTGTTTGTCCTCTGTTGCAGCAGCAAGTGTGTGTGTGGTTTAGTTTTTCAAGGCTTTTCCGCTGCTTTTCCTCTCATGCTGCCAGAAGCGTCGCGAGAGCATGTGATTTGGCTTCAGGAAGAGCAACAGAAAACAATTACGCCAGCGCTCGGCGGCGGAGACGAGGCAATCGCCGCGTCCTGTAATGGAGGGGACGCCTGACACATGGGCTTTATCCCGCTTCGGTATTGTTTGAATGTGAGCAAAATGACTCCACTATATTGTCAGGCCCTAAAATGAATTGCCAATTATATCCTATGGCATCCCATTGGTGAGGAGGTAACATTTAAAGTGATGGATAGAGACGGGGAGGATAGTGGATGTCTTTTTTTTTTTTTTTTGTCTCTCTACAGAAATGGCTAAATTTTCTTCACGTTGTGAGTTTGGCAGACGAGGAACCTGGGAATGTGAGCGAGTCGCGGGATCGGCCTTAAACAGTCCTTCATTGAATCATATGGCGCCTGTCAGAGGCAAATCGATTTTTAAGACCCGGCTTTTATTTATTTAGCTGGTTTTTACCCTAAGTTGGATTCCGCCGCTCCCCGTTGTGTCTTCCGCTTGTGTGGATCAGAACGTTTGTCTTTCCTCTTTGAGCGCTCGGCAGCTGTTGTGTTGCTTTCTGACGTCTTTTATGGTATCGAGCGAGCGTTAGCCGCTCCGCGTCCTCCTCCGCGGCTTCTGTCGAAGGCTTTGACATCTCTGTGTTTGCCGGGTCGGGCTCGGCAGAGTCTTTACAACTGACAAGCAAAAGCCTTTCTGTTCCACAGTTTCTGCTTACCAGTTTCATCACTGGGAAAGAGAGAGAGAGAAACTAAGCCTCTCTCGGCCACTGTGAGGTCATGCCCAACTTTCCCAAATTGCCCAAATTGTCTAGATTAGTTCAAGTTCAAGTTCAGTGCATTTGTAAGGCTCTTTTCACAATTACAACTGTCTCAAAGCGCTTGTGTGAAAATGTAAAAAATTTGAAGATTGTTGCATTTTATTCATTGTTGATTGGTGTTAGGATAATGGCTATGACGATGACCAGTGAGCAAGCAACATATGCAACAGTGTCCAAGTAAAAATATACTCTCTAGTTTGTTTAGTGTGTTTGATTTACCACCGCAGGGTTTTTTTAAAGAGCGAGCGTGAGTAGTAGATCTAACGTCGCGCAAGTCGATGCTGCGTATGAGCACTATATTAAAGTTGGCCTAATTTTTGTACACTAAAAACTTGGCAAAAAAACGTGTAGATTTGCTAGAATTAGTGCAAACGAAGATTCATGTAATTACGTATAATAATAATAATAACGTACAATCACACAACTGTGTAACAAATATACAGAATTACATACTGTATTTACGCGAATACGAATATGATGCTAGCCCATTAGCCTTTAGCACGGCGATCTACCGGATGCAATATTGTTTGTCTGTTCAAATATTGATGATAGTAATTAGTTTAATCTTACTACTTCCCATGTTATTTTGTCCCTGTTAAGTGTTGCGTCGTATCTTATGTTTCTTTATTTCTGTTATTGCGCTAATAAAAACTCATACACATGTCTGCCTCCAGAAACCTTGCGGAAATGAGCGCTTATATTTACCTGAATTTACGTGAAGCACCCTGCAAGTTTTTGAGCCGCTGAAAAGGGGAAAAACATGCTTATATTAGCCTAAATACGGTATTTTAAATGCTGAAGGTCAAACGTGTTTCTCTTAGTTTTACCTTCTATTGGGTTTGGACAGACAGACAGCGAGAGGAACATAAAGGCCGATACATTCCCAGCCTCATGTCACGTGTGCATTATTTATGAGCCAAAAGTCGTAAAGTTTCCCGCCGTCTTCCGCGCGTCACTCGCCGCTGATCCTGCTTGACATATTCAGCGCATGAATAACTGCGGCGTTTGATTTCCTGTCGGGAGTTTGTGCCGCTCGTGACCCGAGAGCTTCAGGAGCCTGTTACGTCCCCGTCCTGTGGGTGACATGTGACGGACTGATGGGACCGCCCATCCCCCACCACACACTCACTTCAGACAGCAGTTTCAGTAGGACAATCGTCCACCATCCACCCTCCGGAAGTCCGACGCCCCTTGAGACCCGGCGTCCCCACACGTGGCACAGGTGGCAGGTCTGCGTGACTGACAGCTCTCATCAGAGACGGGATAATGACACCCACAACCGCCAATTAAGCCTCATCAAGGTCCCCAATTGAATGTCGCTGATAAATAATGTATGGCCTCGGTAATTCCACATAATCTTGATACTGGCGAGTCAAAGGTGTATGCATTATTAATGTGCCCAAATTGGACTTTAATAACTGCCTCTGTGAATCCTACACGGTGGAGGAATTCACTTATGTTAATATGCCTTTATTATTAATGGGGCGACGGCTTTTTTTTTTTTTTTTTAAATGTTAACTGACTGAAACACTCCAGAGGCGATTGCCGAAATTGACGAGTCGTCGGTCCGGACGAAGGGGAGCGTTCTTATTTATTTATCGTCTACCTGCCGTGCGTCTGCTCACGCCGTTAGATCGATCATTCGCTCATCAAATCATTAGCTGGTATCAGAGTGCCGCAATTACCCGGGCGGCACGTCCCAAAGAAGGAGCGCCATTAATCGTGTATTAGCTGGAGACGGGAGCGCTCGCTTTTAACAAACACAGATGAGCCAATGACGGCGGGTCTGGACAGCCACCGCTTTAATTGGATGTTTGGGGGACAGCAGGTGACTGATGGGATCCGGGCGAGCATCAGGAAGCCATGTTGCTAAACGACGAGACGTTCTGGTCTTTGATCTCGTCGACTCTTTGGGTTGTTTTACGTTCTTATATCTGAATTGCTGTCAATCAACTAATTTGACATGCTGGAGATTGATTGATTGATTGATTGGATTGATTGAGAAAGACCTCTATAGCCAATTCAGCTTACAATTAAAATTACCCCACCCTAAACGTACAAGTGTGATTGATTGATTGATTAATTGGTTGATTAATTGATTGATTGATTTGATTGATTGAGAAAGACCTCTATAGCCAATTCAGCCTACAAGTCACACTTTAGGCCCCACCCTAAACTTACAAGTGTGATTGATTGATTGATTGATTGATTGATTGGTTGATTGGGTGGTTGATTGATTGAGAAAGACCTCTATAGCCAATTCAGCTTACAAGTCACACTTTAGGCGCCGCCCTAAACTTACAGATGTGATTGATTGATTGATTGCCTGATTGATTGATTGATAGCCAACTCTATAGCCAATTCAGCTTACAAGTCACACTTTAGGCCCCACCCTAAACTTTAAAATGTGATTGATTGATTGCTTGATTGATTGATTAATAACCAACTCTATAGCCAATTTCAGCTTATGACTTTAGGCTCCGCCCTAAACTCTACAGAGTTGGGGGGCAGATCAAAGCAATAGATTTGTTCATGGGTGGAGCCAATCACAGAGCGCACTACACACAATCAACCAATCGCATGACAGACAGACTTAAAACCTTGTAATAATGATAGATTGTGTTATCTACAGGACTTGTCTGAATGCCGTGGTGAAATTCTTGAGCCTTTCGTGAGCTCTTCGTGACTCCGGTGGTCTTCACGTCTGTGTCTTGCATGCGTTCTGCAGTTCTGCGCATTTGCATACGTCAACAGCGCGTCAGACGTGCGGTTCTGCTCGGCTTCTCTCGGCTAATCTACCTGGCGAAGGCTGCGAGAAGCTTCTGCCGTGATCACGGATCACAGAACACTTGCACAACATCACAGGGAAGCCAAATGAAAATATGTGTTTGGCATTTGTACCTTCAAAACCTGCGATGATGAAAAGAGCGAGAGGAAGTACTGGCGCATCGGCAGACACTTTTATATGGAGACGTGTGTTTTACCTGATTTACACACTTACCTGTGAACAATCTGGGAAACATTCCTACGTCTCTACTCTTTTGTTGCTTTTCTATCACTCTTTCTGCTTTCAACCTTTTTTGTCCTTTTATCTGTCCATCTCTCACTCCCTTACATTAGTTTCATGTCTTCACTCATCTCAAAAAAGTGAAAGTTTCTTTGCCCTTCCACTTCTCTTTTCATCAGTTTTTTTTGCTCTATTCTTCATCTTTCCATCGTCTCCCCCCCTCACTTTTCATTACGTCCACTTCCTATAAGATTACATTTTTTCAGGCTAATCAAATATTCATTTCATATAAGATGTCCCTATAATATTGGCTGAGGGAATGGAAGACAGTGAATTTGAATGGAAACCGCCCTGCAGTTTTTTTCGCCGGGAAGCGACTCTGACAGGCTTCATCACTTCTTCAACCCGACAAAAACCCGCCGCTGTCACTTCCGCTGCTATTTTAGGCAAGACGTGACGGAGGATAATTAACCACAAACCTGTTTCCTCCGCGTATCACTCACGGTTCCCACGGCGAGATTGGATTCTGCCGCGTCAGCGTTTCACCTGCTCTGATGAACTACACTTTTCTTCATTACTCATTCATGTCACTTCCTGTTGTGGCGGATGGAATCGGACACGTGTTTTGGCTCGTGTGGGTAGTCCGGACAGTATTACAGGAGAAAGTCTCAGGACTGGCAGTTCATCGTCTCCTGATGTTTGGTCAATATATCGACAGCCGTCGGCGTTCCGCTCCAGCGATCAGCGGCGGTCGGGCTCCTCGATCCTGCCGATATTCATGCCACCTGATGCCACTGTTTTCATGACTGTGTTGAATGTTTTGAGCTAATACGTCTCTCTTGTCTTGGCTTGCCTTTCAGTTGGACTCGGTTATTGATTTTCTTCTCGCTCAAAATCTGCTTTCCAAGTTTCTGCAGCTCTGAACATTCAGTTCCTCGGTCTCTGACTTTCAACAAGCGGCTTTAACGTCACCACTTGACTTATATTTCACAAATTCTCTCTCAATATATCACCTTCTGTCTCTCGAAATGCAAAAATTGAGCATCTTTGGCTACTTCGTACTTGCAATGAGTATCAAAACTAGAAGCAACTTTTACTCTCTACTCCACTGCATTTGTGATTTAGTAGCTGTACTTTTCACTCCACTACATTTGAACGAACACTTATCGTTACTCGTTAAATTGTAATTGTGCGCGACAAGCCGGAATCGATTTATACCGCGGTTAATTTCTTGGGCGGACGAGGTGAATATCGCCATCTTTAGGCTGCTGAAGGTAATGGAGGCTATTTGTGAATTAGAAACCACAAGAACGCGAATCAGGGGCGTAAAAATGTGTTTTACAAATGTTATTATGTAATATATAACTTTATAAAATACATATAATATATAATTTACTAATCAGATTAATCATTTTATTTTATATCTACTTGTGTGATTGAGACTGACTTTTTGTTATTTTTATCTACTTTGTTCTACCAGTTTTCAAACATTGAGGTTAAATTCTGTTTCTGTCTTGGAAAACAATAGTTTGTTTTCACATTTCTTTCTTTTTGGGCCTATAATGAGCATTGCATAAAAAATTGGTGACTTGTTACTTGTATTGGAGTAATTACAGTAAGTATCTGTACTTTTACTCAAGTATGGCTGTCCGGTACTATTTACACCCCTGCTTTACAGTCATTTGGCAGACGCTTTTATCCAAAGCAACTTAGAAAAAAGAGGAGCAAGTGAAGCAATTTGTCTACAATAGGCTTCAGTAGATGTCCACACAGGCTAAATACAGAAACCTATTAGACAGAACAGCATGACAGTCAGTGAACGCAAGACAATTTTTTTAATCAGTGTTAAGGTGCTGGTGAAAGAGCTCAGTTTTTAGTGCTTTTTTTAAACGTTGAGAAGGTTGTAGATTTTCCTCACAGGAACAGGACCGGACAGCCACCAAACGAGAGAAGGTTTTTGTGAGAGAGGGACGACTAGCCGACCTTCGTAGGAGAGTATTCCTGTATTAGGAAGTTCTTGTCAATAGCTTGTCCGTTCGATAAAACTAGACATGCAGAATTAGCATGTATTTCTGCGTTGTCTTTGTTCCTGTGCGTGTTTGTGTGTCTCCCAGTCTCGTCCCAGACCAGATGAGAGCAGACCCCAAATTCCCATTGACATTTACAGAAGAAGCGCTTCCAATTAACCTTCAAGTGTCTCCTCACCTCCTCGTGCTGATTGCATTTTCCCTAACAAACAGGCTGATTCGCCATTAGCAGCCTGTCGGAGGAGCCGCGTTCCTTCTCATCAATAGGAAATTGCAGCGGGTCGGTGAGTGATTGCTCGGATCGCTCTCTGTCAGTTGGCATAAGTCGTTCGATTTTCCCTCCGTTCGTCTGCTATTGTTCCTGAACACGGATCTCCAGCGAGTCGATTGTTTCTCCTCTCACTCCTCGAGACGCTTGTCTTTCCTAGCCGGCGTCACCTTTGGCTTGCTCAGTCTTCTAAATAATGGCTGTGTGTGTGTTTGCTGTGCTCACTGGCTTTTAAACGGAGGTGTAGAGAGTACCAGACAACCATACTTGAGTAAAAGTACAGATACATGCTGGATACGTTACTCCAATACAAGTAGAAAGTCACCACTATAAAAAAGACTTGAGTCAAAGTAGCAAAGTAGCAAATTTTAAAACAACGTAAGTGTTTTACTCCTACTGGATTTAGGCTAAAATAAAACAAAGAAAAGTGAAAAAAGCTCCATTCATGGGGTTTTAATTTTCTAATACAGAAATTTAATTTAACATGTCCATGTTTCAGAAATGGTAAAACAAAGTAGATAAGGAACGAAAATAACAATATAAAAACAAATTCCGAGCTGACTTTGATGTGATTCTACTGAAGTCATTGCCTACAAAAGACATTACATTTATTCACATTGCACCAAAAACATTAAGCTAATATATAGTCACGTCACAGTGGTTTTTGCCATGTGAGGCTTGGTAACATTACAATATCATTGTAAAGTCAGGGAAGAACTGTAGAGTTTAAATTCACATACATTTGCGCCTCTAATTCATGTGTTTCTACTTCACGATTAGCTTCCAGTATCTTCAGCAGACTACAGATGAAAAAAATCGCCTCGTTCGCCCGAGAAAATAAACCGCGATAAAAATCGATTATGGTTTGTCGCGCACAATCAAAATGTAAAGTTGATGAAATGTATCAATGAATGTATCATTTTGAATGTATTCAAAATGAGAGTAGAAGTTGCTTATATTTTTGATACTCAGTACAAGTACGAAGTAGCCCAAAACATACTTAAGTAAAGTAACAAAGTACATTTACTCAAGTACCTTACACCTCTGCTTTTAAATGTGTGGTATTGATATTCTCTAGCTCTGTCTGCTTTATGACGCTCATGCTCGGTAGGGGAGCGAAGTCAAACCAGAAGGAGCTGCTTCGGGGGCTTGTGTACCCAGCATGCCTTGCACTGCCCTGATAAGGCCTCGCCGCAGGCCCCGGGACCCCCGCCTGCTGCCAACCCACCCAGGAATCTTATCGGTCCTGCAGCCCATGTCACGCCTGAACCCCAGCAGACCCCGCGACTCCCAACACAGGCACCGCTGTGCAGATGGTACATGCCGATTGGCCAGAGAAGCCACCAACCAGAAGGAAAAGCCGCAGAACTGCTGTTTCATAGCCATTTGCCTTTCAGCCGTGTCAGTTTTTACTTGCGTTACTGATGTAATGCGTCAAAAACTGTCTCGGATGTGGAAATATAGCTGCAGGCAGCATTGCAGCCAGTATTTTGACAACCAGAGAACGAATTGTTGTTCACCATTGCACGTTTGACCAAAGTATTGGTACTACAGGGAAAAAGTGCAAGAATAATAACTGGAAAATGCCACGTTCTTGACCCTCCTATTATGTTCGGGTCAAATTGATCCGTTTTCAAAGTTTAAAAATGTTTTAAAAAATACTTGAAACATCTCCTGCTTGGCTTATTTGGTGTAATCATCATATGGAAATACAATGTTTCAGTTGATCTATTTGTAACACCACGCGTTTATATTACAAAGAATTTACATTAATAAAATGTGACATTCATTTAATTTTTACAATCGGCGGGCCAGATTAAAACATTTAACGGGCCGCATTTGGCCCCCGGGCCGCAGTTTGCCCACCCCTGAGCTAGAAGAATCGGGATCTAGGGTTTATTTGCAGAGTTTTACACTCCGTCACTTACTGTTCCTGCAGAGTCTGAAATGACCGATTTGACTGTCCAAGTTCTTTTTATATAGCGCTTTTTTCAGTCCCAGCAAAGCTACTATGCGGAATTAGGTGGGAAAAAAAGTCTTTTAAAATTTCTTCATCAGCCTCTCATTGCTGAAACTACAAACTACACCAGAACAAATGTTTCCAAAGTTCTGGCGTCCACCTCTGTGACATCACAGCCAGTGGCCAATCACAATGCAGGCTGAACAAACGTCTTTTGTGATTCATACTGATGTTTGTTCTAATCAAGCTGAATAATTGTGAATTGGGGATCAGTCGAGTTCATCGATTAAAGCGTAACGAGCTGTGCGTTAATTATTCACGAGCAACTTCCTGTCTGCGGCGTGAACCGGCGAACACACACAGCGACTAAATACCACAGAATGTCAACAAAGAGTCATTAACCAGATTCCCCGACAAAACGTGTCATAACCTTATTAGCCGCGATTCAGCCCGAGCTCCTGATTGCTGCAGTTTATCTGGATCTGCTGCCTCGTCTGCAGGAAAGGAACTAATGAGGGTGTTTTCAGGAGCTGTGAGGCGATGAAGGCATCTACTGACGCGTTCCTCAGCGTCTCATTCCTGTAAATGTTGATGTTCAGGTGGAACGCGCTCACGCCGTAATGAGTTCCTCTGTCTGAGTGACAGCCAGAGGTGTGAAGAGTACCAGACAATCATACTTGAGTAAAAGTATTTTCTTTTTTCCTAGCCACTGTCCCAATCTAGCTTGCTCTTCTGGTCATAGCCCATAGTCTGAACAACGACAGCCATATTTTTTCCTTTTTAACTCACTCCCCCAAATTTTTAAAACTCATAAAGAATCAACATTTCTCTTTTTAAAGACTTTTTTCGCATAGCGTCTTTGCGTTGGTCTCGGACTAAGAAAAGCGCTATACAAATGAACTTGAACTTGAACTTGTATAAAGAGTCACCACTATATAAAAGACTTGAGTCTCAAATTTAAAAAGAATCGAATTTTAAAAGAACTTGAGTATTTTGCTTTGAATTTAGGCGATGGTTAAAATCATGTGGTTTCTTCTAAAACGCAAACGTTTTAACAATCTGGTCAGTCCTGATGATTACATGAATCATTTGGACAGTCTGATTGGACCATTCTAGACAATAATATATGAATATATGACAATAAAATTCACTCAGCATTAATCAATTAAAGTGCGATTCTGTAACTTTAATTCTGAGTACATTGTATCTTACAAACAGCTAGTAAGTTAACAGATAACAGGTCTGATCAACAGATAAGTAATTCACAATAAGCTTCCAGTATCTTCACTGGTCTACAGGTGGCAAAATCGCCTCGTTCCCCCAAGAAATGAACTGAGGTAAAAATTGATTATGGGTTGTCGTGCACAATAAAAATGTAACAATGAGTGTCAATTCAAATGTAGTGGAGTGAAAAGTCCAGTTACACAATCACAAATGTCGTGGAGTAGAGAGTAAAAGTTGCTTACATTTTTGGCAATCAGTACAAGTACAAAGTAGCCAGAAACATACTTAAGTAAAGTAACGAAGTACTTTTACTCAAGTACTTTACATCTTTGTGAATACATGTATGTTTTTTAGCGTGTGAGTGAATTTTTAGAAAACGTGATGATTGGCTTAGAATAAATGTCCATCATTTACCAACCGGAATCAGACTAGTGCGTTTGTTTCATTTTATTTTTCACTTGAAAGAGTGTACATTTTGTATATTGTGTAATTTTGGTAGATTGTTAAATATAATATTGAGAGCAGAACACTTCTTGTTTAATTGTTTTTTTTTTACAGTACATCTTCCAGTGGAGTGACAGTTTTATTAATGTATTTTTGGTACATTTCTTAAGAAGCATAATTTATATTTAGACTTATTTGTTGGTCTGTGCAATAAATATTAAAAGTTATATATATATAATAATATATAAAAGTTATATATATATATATATAATATATATATAATTTCTAACCATATATTCTATTGTTTTATTATTCACTATACTAATAATAATATTTACAAATATATTAAATTTGATATTTCACATTGTCCCACGGCAATAGTACAATTAATATCAGACATGAATATTAGATATTAATAGATAATTAATATTAATATTAGTATAATGAGCAATGCTTTATAATAATAATATTTTTTTTTCGTGTCCAATTCATTCATTTAACATATTTAATATTGAGAGCAGACAAGTTAATATACAAATAACGCACTAGTAACTTTCCCTGGTATTTACTTACTTTTATAATGATGTAACTCAATTACTATTACTACTATACTGTTACTATTTGTGAGAAGTAACTAGTAACTGTAACTAATTACTTTTTTAAAGAAACATTCCCAACACTGGTGTGCGCACACCTGTGTGTGTATGTGTGTGTGTGTGTGTGTGTGTGTGTGTGTGTGTGTGTGTGTGTGTGTGTGTGTGTGACTGGCTTCACAGTGTCTCCTGGGCGTCTGGCATTTGATGCAAGCAATCTCATCATCCTCTATTCTTATGTTAATGAAGCGAAAGATCATGGCTGAGAGGGATGGTGTGTGTGTGTGTGTGTGTGTGTGTGTCATTCACTGTCGCCTCACTAGCTTCTCCATAATCAAGCACACAGATATGAAACACACCTGCTGTTTGTGGAGATGCCGCCGCACACACACACACACACACACACACACGCTGCTCAGATACGACGCGAGTAAGAAATAATCTGGACTGACTGTGACCTCGTGACCTGGCTCTGAGTGGAGGGGTTAAAGGTCATCAGCAGACACCAGGAATCGCAGGAATGGTCACTTTTTTGTATTTTGCTCATTGTATTTTTATCTTTTTCTTCATCTTCATAGTTATTCCTTGTAATGTTTTCATTTCTCATCTTCATCTATAATTTTGCATTTTTATGTCTTATATTTTTATTGTATCTTTTTCTCGCATTAACGCCCGCCACCCACCCACCGCATGTTTAAATACTGGATGATTAGAAAAATACATTTCATTTGCATGTTGTACCATGTATAATATGTGTATGACAATAAAAATTTGAACTTAATTTTCAAGTTCAAGTTTATTTATAAAACACTTTTCTTAGTTTGAGACATCGCAAAGTAGCTAAACAAATTAGGGAAAAAAATAGCCTTTAAAAAAAAGTCCAGTATTTATCTGTGTTCAAGAATCAGGGGGGAAAGAGTCAATTAAGAGGAAAAAATGTCCATTGTCCATTATTAAACTTGAACTTGAACTTTAATTTGGAAATTTGAATCTCCCGCGCTCTCAGCTTGTTTCAGCAGATTGTTTTTTGATTAGATCTTTAGACAATGTTCCAGACTCCAATAATCCTTCTCGTTTCTGGACTGTGGGAGAACCTGAAGAAACCCACACAAGCACAGGAAGAACGTGTCTGAGTGGCCTTGAGCTTCAGTGCTGAGCTGTGAACTGTCTTGTATCTTGTAACCTAACCTAAAGCTAAACCCCTAACCTAAACCCTAATCCTAAACCTAACCTAACCTCACCTAACCTTAACCTTAACCTAAACCCCTAACCCTAACCTAACCTAACCTAACCTAACCTAACCTAACCTAAACCTAACCTAACCTATGCCCTGAACGCTAACCCCTAACCCATAACCCTTCATTTAGCCCTACACACCTAACCTAACCCTAGCCCTAATTAGCATAATGTTAATTCATAATGTCAAATAAAACTTTAGTCGACTAAACTTTTGTTGAAAAAACAACTGTTGATCTAATCATGAGGAGGGTAGTGACCCTAACCCTAATCTTGAAGTCAAATGAAGCTTCTCGATATTAAAAAGCAGCCGCTGTTTCCTGGAGCTTGTGATTTTCCTGGCATTTCCTGCACAAAACAAATGCTCACGGCAGCAGGTCCCAGAAGAGCCGGAGGTGATTTGGCTCCACAACAGCATTTTTAAACCCCTCCAGGGTCTTCTAACAGGACGGAGCAGTTGTACGGCGCAACAGGTTGTTTACGGCGTCTCGTAAAGCATGTCGCCTTCCTCCTCGCCAGCCTCAGACGTGGAGACCAGCTTCAGACTGACGGATTGTCCAATCATTGGCTGTAATTGTTTGCACCTGGTTTAGGCGACACGGACGCGGTTGTCGCTCCTGAGACTTCGACACGCAGAAATCTCTTCAACCTTTTGCAAAACTATTCAAACTGAACAACTAACCCTTCAAGATGAGCTCCTAAAGAAGAAGGCCAGGAACATCATACTTGGTTCTTCCCATCCTCTGCACAACTGCTTTGAGCTATTGCCCTCTGGAAGAAGGTATAGAGTAATAACGGCCAACAAAACATTTTAAGAAATTATTTTATGCCCAGAGCAGTAAAGTCCATGAATGCATTGTTGACACATGTTTTGTACACAATTTTTGCCCTTATGTAATTGTGTTGTCACATATGGAATGTGGATCAACAAGGACACGTCACTAGTGTTTGTTTCCAAAGTTTTCCAAATCTAAATGTGCTCACCGCTCCTCCTAGTTTCTGTTGTGATGGATTTAGCCACCGTATTTACGCGAATAAAGACACGCCTATATTTTTGAAATTCCGTGGCTGAAACACGTCGTCTTTATTCTGAAAACAGACATGCAAATAAGCTTGGGTCGATAACAGACACAAAGCAATATTAGAAACGTCGCGACACTTAACCAATACAAAATAACACTGGAAGAAGTTAGATTAAACTAAATACAATGACTTCTATTTGACTAGACACACCGTATTTCATCCGGTAAATCCACGCTAAAGGCTAACGGCTAGCGAGGCCATAAGAACGCGTCGGAGAAGGAAGAAAACAATTCAGAACAAAGTTCAAGTTTATTTATACAGCGCTTTTCTTAGTTCCAGACCAACGCAATTTTGCTATTTGAAGACAAAGACCATTGGATTCAAATCTCGGGAGCAAAAACAATCAAATCGCTCTGTCTGCTGCACAGAGCAAAACAATACTGTTCTGCTATTTACGTCTGACAAAGACAGCTTCAGTCTGGCATGCAAAGGCTCATGGGAGTGATATATGATTCGGAATGAAGGAATCTTCTCAGTCAGCAATTAATTTATCACGTGACATTCGATCAAGTCGTGCTGCTCTGTATCGAGAAGAATCGTTCGCAATTTGTTCAAATGGATGTTTTTGGATCATTTGTTTGTTTGTTCACTTTTCAAGCGACAACGTCACATTGTGTAAAGAATGAATGAAATGAACGAGTGACTCGAAATGAATCATTCACTTTACTGGTTAAGATCCGAGTCAGTTAAAAGAATTGAACTTCCCATTCCTAGCTAAGAACTCTGGGAGTATTTCTGACTTGTATTTTCAACTATCATCATTCAAGCGAAAACGACTTTGAATTGGTACGAGTCACAAGTTAGGTTTGTTAAATAGAGAAAAAAACCTAATTTAAGGGAACATTATGCAATTTAACGAGAAATATATATATATATATATATATATATATATATTTTTTTTTTCATTTTATTTGTGCCTGAAAAATCAGGGGGTGCTTATATTAATAATAATACGGTATTTAGTTTCATTTCAGTGTTTCATGCCGATCCGTTTTTTTTTTCTTTCTGGATCTGCCCTCTATCAGCTTTCTCATTGGTTGCTTTTATTACCAGTCTGCATTTTGATTGGTTGGCTTCCATCACCTTTGACCAAAATGCTTTTCATCAGATGGATTACGTCGGTCAACCCGCTTTCTGACTAGACACGGTTTCTGTCTGGTCACTTTGTCAGAAGAGCATTAATCACCCCCATTTTTGCTCTTGTTTGGTCCCTCGTCTTGTTTTTCCTCTTCCTCTCCATCAGCCGGTGTGGTTTCCTCCCGTGGCTCCGGGTCTCAGGGCCGCTTCACCCACGTCTCTGACTTCATCCCATCCAATCAGAGACTCCAGGGGCCCGACATGACAGCGAGGGGACGCGTCGGGCCCCGGCACAGGTGCTGTGAGACAGTCCAGGGGTCAGAGGTCACAGAAACCCCAAGCTCTGATTAAAGAGTTGCACTGACATGACAAGAAGTTCTCCACATCTCACTGTTGTGGCAAGACACTCGCATGTTATGGAATCCATTATTACGCTCATTAATATGCAGCACAACAGCAGATTTAAGATGGCAGCTTTTTTTTCCCCCCATATGGATTAAGATCCATTTGACATGAGTTTCCGAAGAACCATGGCAGAATGGTGAACGTTTAACTCCTTTATTTATTTATTTATTTATTTTTTACAAAGTGTTGGATTCTCACCTTGAGTATTATGCTGTTTCGTTTCTGTATTGTGTGTTTTGTCCTACAAATAGGAATCATGCAGTTTCACTGTGTTCTTTTGCAAAACTGTAGTCTGCAACCAAAGTGTTGCAGAAGAATTCTGATTTAAGTTTAATAGAAAAGCCCAAATGTGTCAAGTGGTGAAGTGCTAATCCATTGTCAGTTTTGTGCTAATAAGCAACACTTCCCACCAATAGAGAAACAAAACACTTCCGTGATAAGCGACTCCTCCAGAGAAAAGCTTAATTAAAGAGGAACAAAATGGAAATTTATGTTCCAGGTGTCAATCCAGATTGGATATATTTATTCTTGGTGGAAAAAACATTACACTCTTTTCTTGTAGATGGAAGTGCTGTTGCAGTTCTTATGGTTTAGCCACATGTGTTCTTCAACGAAGCTTACCACAATGTTTATATCTTTATTGTAAATCATAAATAAAATAAATACAAAATTAAAAAAATAAATGGTAAATAAAAAAAAAAAAACAAAATCTTCAAGTACATCCAAACCGAGATAATGAGATCTTCAAAATGCGTTTGCTCTTTTTGCTCTTGAGGAATTGTATGCCCATGTGGCTCCCAAACAACATCCTTTTGTCCTTTTTCTTTAGGTTCAGTGCGAGGCCATCTTAAATATGTGGGGTCACGCCTATTCCATTTCAAAATAAAAGTCTAATAATAGAAACTTAATGAATTTAACAAAATGGCAAAAAAAGAAGCATTGATATCACAAAAAAAAAAAATTAAATAAATAATAAAATAAATAAATAAATGTTACCAACTAGAAATGGCTCCTACAGGAAGTCTTTTTCCTCACAGTTTTAACCGACAAACTGGTACAGCAAAAGGTTTCCTCAGGTCGTGTGTGTGTGTGTGTGTGTGTTTTGAGTTGTAAAGTTTTGAAAATATTCAGTCCGTCGTGTTTTTCGTGTCTGTGGTCCAGTCCGGATGATGAACGATCTCTGTGGCTCAAGGCTTCATGAGATGCAGAACATTGTCTGGCTGAAGGACAAGTTTCCAGAGACATTGACATGCAGAAGAGGAGAGATCAAAAGCTGGATCCACATTATCAATCTATTTGTGTAGCTGTCCAGCAAGAATTTCATTCGCCGCACATGTATTTGCCTTCCTCTACAATCACACCGCCGTAGCGGGATTTGATTCCAAGCGGTGTTCCAAGGTCATCCCGACGCACTGTGTTGTGGAGAAGTGTGGAGTGAGAAGTTTTTAACCTTCGCTCTCACACTCAACAGTCTGTCTAAGGTAAACTGGCTTGTCAACATATAATCACGGCGGCTTTGTGTTTGGATTTCCTCCTCCGCTGAAAGACCGTTTCAGCACCGCGGACCGCGACGCAGCACTTTCATCAGCCGCGCAGAAGCCGCCGAGCTTATTTTTAGCTGCAGACCTGCTGTCGGAGGAAATGGAATTTCAATTTATCATTTGTTTCACTCACGGAAATAGATTTCAGATTTGCCGTTTGATTGTATTTGATGCGGTTTTTGCATAAGCGCGCGCAGCTGAAATCGAAGATTCGGCTTCAGGTGTGTGAGATCCTCTCTGGAGATCACTCTTCATTTCCAAACTATGATTGTATCATCCCGTTCTGCCTCTCCACGGTCATTTCCGGCGTTCTCGGTGACCTATCGAGCTCCTCCGCAGACCAATTGGGCTGTAAATTACCCGTTAATTGCATATGATTATCATTATCACGTGGCTGGACGTGCTCATCAGAAGCTTTTCAGTCGTGCCGCACGGGCCTGATGAGAGAAGGGCGAGGGGGGAAAAACTATAGGGAATATTAACGGCAACATAACGTATATAATCACAGTGATATTATGCGGCCGACATAATTACAGTGATTTGTGCGAACACATTTCGTCCTTGTGTTAAAAATATGGTTCAGGGCGAGTGGGGCCTGATCCCGGGGGTCCGCCTGCAGAAGTGACTGTGCCGGGTTATACTGACAGTCCGGAATGACATTAACAGACCATTACAGCCTCTGAGTGCGGTAGGTGAGAGGGCCACACACTGTATTTCTTTCCTTTTAACGCTGCCTTGGACTCCATCCAAAGTTTTAAAGTTGTGTGGTTAAGGGCACATGCATACAAGATTATACACGCTTTTAATCATTTCCCCCGCTGCCCTCTGCTCCAAGCACACACTACGTTGAGAGGTGTGATGTTAACCACAAATCTACCGTCTAGATCAGCAACGTCGACAGAAAACGTGACGCTCACTACCGGTGGAAGAGCAACGCTGGCTTTCTGAAGCTTCTCGGTGTTCCGGTCCTTACATTCCACTTGTTTAGAAGCTGGTTACGAAGATTCTGTGAAACGCTAATTACAGTATAGAACGTAACGTATTAGTGCTGTCAAAGTTAACGCGTTAACTCACGTGATTAATTGTAAGTGCTTAAGTAAGCTTTATGTAGACATGTTTCGTGTTAGAGTGACGAGTATTTAAGTGACAGTTCGTTTTCAGCTGACAAAGAGAAGGAAAAACACGCTTCACGTTTTTGTTTTGTTATTATTAATTTTACAAAACACACAACGTCCTGTTTTTATTAAGTATGTACTTCAAACTTTCAATTGATGAATAATACTTTTTTTTACCTTGAAAAAGTGAGACTTGACCTCGGAGGGTTAATAAACAAAGACAATACATTGCAAATGGAACACAAATTATACTAAATTATTGTACAGTAGTGTTTATTTAGTGTTGAGTTCACATTCATTTACAAATGTCACCTCAATATTCAATAATACAAGCTTCAGTCGTTTAATCGCGATTAATCGCTGTTAATTTGATCAGGGAAGTGCGAAAATTAATCGTTTGACAGCCCTAAAAATTATAGAATAATGCATTTGTGTGTGTGCGCGTGTGTGTGTGCGTGTGTGTGCGTGTGTGTGTGTGTGCGTATTCAATTTTTGGGTTTTGGTTTGTATTGTAAAAGTCACAAGCCAACGACAAAAGCATTTTCGCATTTTCTTTGAAACGTCTGTCTTTTTGTGCTCTTTGCAAAAAGGGTTCGTTTGATGCTTATTTAAATGCGTTTGATTGAAAGATGCATTGAGCTTTGTTCTCCACTCGAACTGTAATCTAAAATAACGTCGGTGGCACTCGCAAGCCTCGCATGAAGAAGCTTTTTGTTCTCTTCCTCGTTGAGTTCAGGTGAACGCTCCACGTATCCCGTGTATCCCGTTGTTCTCCGTGGGTCTTGAGCACAGCGGGACGCGCGCAGGTGCTTTGGTCTCGACAGTGGCGTGTCATATTTACCGGGATCGTGTGTTCTAGCTCGGAAACGGACTTGTGTGCACGACTGCACCCGAACAAACGAGCTCGATCGCTCCGCGGCCGTGCGCGTGATCGTGAATGCGCATGCGTGCGTGATGGAAAGAGCACCAACCTCGGTTCTAAAATGCACTAATCTTGTTTTGAAGTTAATATTTGCTTCTAACTGAATACGATTAAACTGTGATAAGTTCGTGATGCGATTTTCATGGTTGCCAAAGAGTCAAGGTGTTTCCCATTCGTTTTACATGGAATCAAAGCTGATGTGTGATTCTGCTTTCGTTGCACTAACCCGTTTTGCCAACGCCAGGAGATTTTCACCGAAGATTTACAGATTCCGTCAATAAAGCCGAAAAAAAAAAAAACATTCGTCGTCACATTTCTACACAAAATGTGCCACCTCCATGCACTCGCACGCCGCGCGGAGGAGCTCACACGCCTCTCTTATGCACGAGAACTTGACGAACAGAAACACGCGTGAAATTATTCTACAGAAACTCGCGTTTATTCCGAATAAAAGTCGCTTACGGACGAGGCTGGACGCGCCAGGCTGATTCGGTTTCAGCACCGGGCGCTGTCCGCTAAAGCGCGTGTTTGAATCGGTGTGTTCTGCACAACATGGACCAAAAAAAAGAAGATCGCTGCACTTTACAGAGATTTTAGCAGCGCCATTCACAAACGGCGTATACAAAGAGCCGTGTAAACGTGATATTCTCTCGTTTTATAGTCCCACCCCTTCGTCGGGACGTACCATGCGACTTAAGGCCGGCGAGAGGGGGGAGAGACCATCCAGCGACGGGAGGAGAGCGGCTCTTTCTCTCCATCCTCCCCGCCGCACCGAGCATCTGTGAGCCTGTCCTGTCGGTTTAAACACGGGAGCTCTCACAAACCGACTTCTCAATGCAAAAAATAAAAGGGTTGCCAGCAGCAGGGGCGAGGGGAACGGAGGTAAAGTCTCTCTCTCTCTCTTTCTCTCTCTCACTTTCTCTCTCTCTCTTTCTCTCTCCCTCTCGTTTTTTTTTTTTTTTGTATTACGTGAATGAATGAATCGAGTAGTACGGCGCACGGAAACACGCCTCCTCCCGGACGAGCAGAGCGCGTTTAATATTTGACGCGTGTTCAATGGTTCGGCGGTGCGTTTGTACACATTAGCCCGAGTGGAACGTCCGATCCCGCCGCTCGAAACTCTCCGAACGGTTCAGCTGCGGAAAGTGCTCGCCCGTCGGCATGGCAACTTTGACCAACGGACAGGTGGACGCCGCGATGCACGGAGGAGGAGCGGCCGGTACCAACGGACTCGTGAACGGAATAAGCCACAGCCACAGTCCCGCCAGCTGCGCCACCATCCCCATGAAAGACCACGATGCCATCAAACTGTTTATCGGACAGATACCGCGCAACCTGGACGAGAAGGACCTGCGGCCGCTCTTCGAGGAATTCGGGAAGATCTACGAGCTCACCGTGCTGAAGGACCGATTCACCGGCATGCACAAGGGTGAGTTTACAACCCGCGGGATGTGTGCCGATCGACGCGTCGGCGGATCGTGCGGTGCGCGAAAGTTGAGGATGGAGGTCCGATTTTTGTCGGTTTTTTTTTTCTCACGGGTGTCTTGGCATCTTTGGTTGTTCTTTCTGTTGGTTTTTTTTTTTTACTCCTCGCTAGATGGTCTGACGTTTTCGTTGTGTGCGTAACGTGTGCGTAAAGCTGTGAGAGAGCGATTCTCTCTCGGTATAATTGGGCGAAAGCGATAGTGTCTGACCGTCACCTCGCGACATCTTTAACCCTTTCGCCGAGACGAACTCGGGGCGTGAAAGTTTCCGTGATTGTGCCGTGCTAATGAATAGCTAATGAGCTGCGCCGAGGCGATTTATGATTGGCTGTCAGGTGCTAAATCGCCAGTTCTGACGTCCGTCACCGGAGCCGCGATGAAACGAGACTCTTTCTGCCGTGAATCATGACTCGCCTCGGGGAAACACGCGTTATTTCGGGATTTGGTGGAATCCAGATCCGGTCGCCTTTATCTTTATAATTTAATGAATCGATGCTCTACCAAATCTGTCTTTTTATTGAAGAAAGTGTTCCGTTTCATAAACATCTACCATACATTTGTGTGTGTGTGTGTGTGTGTGTGTGTGTGCGTGCGTGCGTGCGTGCGTGCGTGCGTGCGTGCGTGTGTGTGTGTGTTAGACATTGCAGGTCAATTCGAATAATAAATGCATGTATAAATAAAACCAGAGTGGGCAGGTAAGATGCTGTTTTAAATTTTGTATTTTTTTTCGAGCTAAACACCCACCGCAGTTTTCGTGTCCCACATGGGAGACAAGAAACACCATTGAAGCGTCTGGCTTCTCGTATCATCCTTTTGTTCCGGCAGGATTGTGTGTAAATCGGCGGTAAACATAAGCTGTCAAGCTCATGATGAATGGCAGCGAGGCCTTTATAATCTGGTCTGCTCGGTCACCTCCTAATTGGGGTTGTGCCGCCGCGATTGTCGCCTCATAATAAGATATAAACTTTTGACGACGAGCCGCACAATAGTGTTGGGACGTCTGAATTATAATTAGATTCGGCTTATCTTCACCGTCACGCCGCACGCCTGGTCTGATTTGTGCTCGGCCGGTAAGTCTTCAACATGCTGTAATCACGATGAATTTCTGAAATCCCATCCAGGGGTCTCGGAAGGCGCTGATCCCTGCGGGGTCTCAAACTCAAGGCCCGGGGGCCAGATGTGGCCCGCCATGTCATTGTATGTAAGTTTTGATTGTGTGTAAAAATAAACACCAAAAAATAAATTAAGAGCATCCGTTGACCAAAAACCGTCCCACAATGCCTTTCGTCTACGGTGGCAGTGTTTCCACAGTTTTATGTTATTTTTCTTTATTCACTTGGACAGTTTCATCTTTCATTAAGTTGTGTGTGTTTTCATAAACTGACAACATTCAAAAGGATTTATGTTAGAGCAACAAGCTAACAGATTTTCAACGCAATTGCCATAGTCACTTGAATGGTGTGATAAATAATGAGCTGTGTGAGACACCTGGCCATTTCAGGACCAAGGACAGTGATTTATAAATGTGTGACAAACATTTATTTTACATTACATTTGATTACATTTAGTTACATTTATAAGTTACATCCGGCCCATCCATTATGCTGATGTCCCTACAAATACTCATATTATTATTATTATTATTATTATTATTATTATTATTATTATGTGGCCCTCGGTGAACATGAGTTTGACACGCCTGGTCTAATTGATCATCGGCCCATCGGCTTTACGCTCACACTAATTTACCCAGCTATCCCGGGAAGCAGGGGACAATCTGCTGGTGATCCCGCCCCAGGGGGTGGAGTCTCCCTCCGCTGTGGTAAACAAAGGTGTCCTCTGTGTGTGCCAGGCCAGTGGGGCTTTGAGAAGCGGGTGTGTGGAGGGTGGGAGGTTGTCTTTTATTAATAGCGGCGCTGAATCGCTCCCCGTCCGCTGCTTAATCATGGAGCTTGTGAGCTACGGGGGGATTCTAAGAAGCCCCTCCCCTCGATGGGCTCGCTGACCCGGGTGCCATAATGTTAGTGTTCTGATGGGAGTTTTATCCCCTGTGTCTGGACTCTCAAGCTCTGGGATCAGTGTGTCTCCAAACCCATTTCCCTTTGGCAGCTCGAGCGACTCTGATCTGAGACCTGGCTTGATCGCTGCTCTGTTCTCATCAATCCCTGATTGGCTGTTTGGTGCAAACACACCTGAGGTGAGACAGACTGTTTGGAAACACATTGGTCTTCAGAGTCCAGACGGGTTTTTAAACCATTTTTGAAGCTCAGGGGTTTCTTCAGGTCTTTGGTCTTTTCTCCTGGTTCTAAAACATGAACATAACATGTAAGTTTCTGTCCTGCCCTCTGATTGGCTGTTCAACTATTAGGGGTGCGTCCTGACTTCAACTAGGACTCTGTGATTGGCTTTTCCACACCCAGAATCATATGGTGTTAGGACACACAGATGATTGACTTTGGAATAATCTTCACTATACTTACAAGAACCTTACTTTTGTTTTTTTTTGTGACATTCTAATGCTTGTAAATGAAGGAGCTTCCATCTTCTGGCCATCTCGTTGCCCTTCATTCTGCGGCGAGGCTGTGACTTGGGTCTAAAAGAAATGAAGACCGATGTGTTTGTGCGACTATAAACACTCACCGGTTCACAAGGACGAATGTTTTTCTCCTCGTCCGAAATGGAAGATTGGCAGGTCGGTATAAAATATTCAAACAAGCTACGAAGGAAAAGATCTCTAGACTTCCCACTGCTCCAGGTGTGTGTGTGTGCGTGTGTGTGTGTGTGTGTGTGTGTGTAACTTCACTAGATGGTTAAATGCGGAGCACAGTTTAGATACTGCCCCTAGTGGCCATATTGACTATCTCACGTCACGTTAATACTTGTTTGGAGCCAGTATGAATGTCGCCAATAACAAAGTCTTCCGCATGAAAATGTGTGGCAGAAAAAAGTTCAAATGCTCAAATACATTATAGGAAACGTAATTGTTCGTTTGGTGACACAATCTTAGTCTTTGTGATGTGCCACAGCGTCGATGAATACAATTGAGAAAATAAATGATAAACCCACGATCCGTTTGCCATCTTTTTAACAAAGCAGCACTTAGTCAAGTGTTACGTCATTTCGCCATGTCATCATTATTGTGCGCTTTGAGACAGTTAAAACTGTGAAAAGCGCCTTATAAATACTCATTATTATTATTATTATTATTAGAGTTTCTCCTCTTCTGATTGGCCAGACGTGATCAATGAATATGACGTCACAGGTGTCGAGTTTTTGGATGTGCACTGCCGCTGATGAGGATTTTTGCTTCGTCAGCACTTTTCTAAAACCGTGCGTGAAACAATCCCGAAAGCCGTGGCGAGTGTAGGTGGACAGGGCGACGTTTGATGCTATAAAGGAGGACGTGGGAGGAGACGAGCTGCGTAGACCAATCCATGCCGTCTATTTGTGATGGCCGTTGTTCTCTGGTGTGTGTGTGTGTGTGTGTGTGTGTGTGTGTGTGGCTGGGTTTTGTCATGAAGTCAGTGAATCGAGATACTGGATTCTGGAGCGTCAGAGACGGAGAGACTCATTCATCCCGGCGTCTGAGCATCAGATTAATGATGCCGCTCCTCAGTCATCTAGTCGAGGCTTCTGTGTCTCGTGTGAATCGCCCACCACATGAGCGAGGATGAGGAGGAGGGGGGGGGGTAGGACCAGCCTGAAGGAGCCGAGCTTGAGGCCCAGTCAAGGACTTTCTGAGCTCTGTGTTCACTCTCCATCACATATAGTGTGAGAAAGTGAACTTATTAATAGAGTGATGGGTGTTGATGATGCCCGTACACATCAGTTAGTAGACGAGGACTGTCTATGGTTCCGCATTTTTCTTTGGGTGTCTGAGTCGGCACAACCACACTGCAAAAAATGCATTCCTGACAAGACAAAAAATCTTGAAATTAAATTATCTATCTATTTTTTTTTTCATACAAGATATATGAACTAGCTTGGAATTACGAGAGAAAGATTAATTTGCTCGTTTCGAGAAAATAACTCTTGTTTCGAGTTTGAGTATAATTTTCTCTCCCAATTGGCAGGTAACTTCACTTGATTTGAGCTTTTTATACTCATTTTGGGTTTTTTCTTTCTTGTTTTTTCATGCAGATTTTTTTAACTTAACTTTCAACTCGTTTTTGGGGTTTTTTTCTTTCTTGTTTTTTTCATGCAGATTTTTTTACTCGACTTTCAACTCGTTGCTGACTTCACATCAGCATCTGCGCGTCTCGTTGCAGCTTCAGTCGGTTGGAAGGCTTCAGAAAGTGTCTTGGCAAAGGGAGGGAAACTCAGTGGGGTGACCTTGAGTATCCGGGTGGTATTTTTTATTTTTTTATTTTTCCGAAAGACAATTGGACGTCCTTGCAGCAGACAGAGAGAGAGTGAGAGAGAGAGAGAGTTTCTCCTGCGGCTCAGTGTTAATTCCGCTCGCGTCCTGGACTGGCTATTGCACGGCTGTTGCATCATCTGCACACACAGCGCTTCACTTTTTTCCATCTCCCCCCCGCGTTCGGATCCGCAGATGTTCCGAGCCCCGGATGAAGGGGTGTGTGTGGCCCGGGCTCGGCCCCTCGCTCCAGACCCTCCGCAGACACACACCAGCACCAGATCGACAAACTCAATTAAACACAGTCCCAACGTTTTTGCCCTTATAAAGCGGCACAAATTGAGATGTGATAGGCACTTTAGGATTTCTCCCAATCAACTGTCTGCTCCTTTAAACGACTGTTCAATGTAACTTAAAATGAGTCGACTGTCTTATTCGACTGTGAAACTGTGAAAAGTGCCTCACAAATGCTCAGAACTTGAACTTGAACTTATTCCACATTTTCTGTGTTTTATAATGAAGAGCAATTCAGAAAAGCTGCGATTGTTTGCAGCTCAATCCTGTAGTACGTTGTGATTATGAGACGGATTCAAACTACCGTATTTACGCAAATAAAAGCACCACTAGAGCGCAAACGTAGAGCGGCCGATTTCAAAAATGTGCGTAAATATAAGCCCCAATTTTTTTCATATTTTAAGTCAGGAACAATCACAAAAAAAAGTCTATATAATGTTAAACAACGGTCTGTAGGCAGACGTGCTACAGTATAAGCTTTTATTGGCTCAATAACAGAAATAAAGAAACATTAAACACGTTGTGACACTTAAGAGAGACAATAACACTGGTAGAAGTAAGAATAAACTAAATACAGTACAATAATTTATATTACAACAAACAGAGACTACAAATCACGAACACTTAGCTTAGCTTAGCTTAGCTTAGCTTAGCGCAACCGGCTACAAAAGTCCAGTGTGTCATCGCAGAAAGAGTTGAAACAGTCGAAAATAAAGAACACGAGCAAGAAGTAAAACAATTCAAGGAAAAGACACAATCAAAACGCTGGGTCGATGCTCAGGGGATAACTCACACGGCGTCAGATAAACAGAGAGCTTGAAACAGGCCTGAGCTTGAAACAATTGCTCTGAGTCGGAGTCTGACTGTAGAGCAAAGGATCTTGGGAAGTGAAGTCCTGACCACTACATTATTAAAGTAAAATGATAGTAAAATGGTACGAGTCACAAGTTAGGTTTGTTAAAAAAAGAAAAATATATATATATTTTTAGGAGAATATTAATGTAATTGAACCCGAAACGTTAATAACAATTTTTTTTTTAATGTTTTTTTGAGGGTTCTTATATATTTCACATTTTCCGTGGGATTTGAACCCACACCACGAGCCGCAGGAGTCAAGATTAATCACCTCGATTGCCTTTAGGTTGAAGTTTGTTTATGCGGGACAAAAGCGTTCCACGTTTCGTTTAATTGTCTTCATATCTCACCAGCGTCACTGACCTTTAAACCGCCGTAAATAATCTCCAGGAATTTCGTTTTTCCAGATTAAAAGCACGAATAAAACGCTTTGCGGCGTTTACAGGTTCCGTGAAGTGTTAAGGTGGATGTAAAGCTGCGGTGTAATTACACGTGAACCTGCTTTAGACGAGCGCTTCGGAAGGTTTTTTGAATCGGCTCCGATGTAGAAGACGAGGCGAAGGTTGGTGACAGTCACGGTGCTGTTTTCAGGCTAGTTGCATCATCTCTGGCTAGGAGAGAATGTGTGTGTGTGTGTGTGTGTGTGTGTGAGAGAGAGAGAGAGAGAGAGAGAGAGAGAGAGAGACAGCGAAGGAGAGTGTGTGTGTGTGTGTGTGTTTGTGACAGAGACAGACAGAGAGGAAGAGAGAGAGAGAAAGAGTGTGTGTGTGTGTGTGTGCGT
>CM051496.1:27556138-27578522 GCA_028031935.1 Paedocypris micromegethes
ACAAGCACAGGAAGAACGTGTCTGAGTGGCCTTGGCCTTGAGCTTCAGTGCTGAGCTGTGAACTGTCTTGTATCTTGTAACTAACCTAAGCTAACCCCTAACCTAAACCCTAATCCTAAACCTAACCGAACCTCACCTAACCTTAACCTTAACCTAAACCCCTACCCTAACCTAACCTAACCTAACCTAACCTAACCTAACCTAAACCTAACCTAACCTATGCCCTGAACGCTAACCCCTAACCCATAACCCTTCATTTAGCCCTACACACCTAACCTAACCCTAGCCCTAATTAGCATAATGTTAATTCATAATGTCAAATAAAACTTTAGTCGACTAAACTTTTGTTGAAAAAACAACTGTTGATCTAATCATGGGAGGGTAGTGACCCTAACCCTAATCTTGAAGTCAAATGAAGCTTCTCGATATTAAAAAGCAGCCGTGTTTCCTGGAGCTTGTGATTTTCCTGGCATTTTCCTGCACAAAACAAATGCTCACGGCAGCAGGTCCCAGAAGAGCCGGAGGTGATTTGGCTCCACAACAGCATTTTTAAACCCCTCCAGGGTCTTCTACAGGAGGCGCAGTTTGTACGGCGCAACAGGTTGTTTACGGCGTCTCGTAAAGCATGTCGCCTTCCTCCTCGCAGCCTCGACGTGGAGACCAGCTTCAGACTGACGGATTGTCCAATCATTGGCTGTAATTGTTTGCACCTGGTTTAGGCGACACGGACGCGGTGTCGCTCCTGAGACTTCGACACGCAGAAATCTCTTCAACCTTTTGCAAAACTATTCAAACTGAAACAACTAACCCTTCAAGATGAGCTCCTAAAGAAGAAGGCCAGGAACATCATACTTGGTTCTTCCCATCCTCTGCACAACTGCTTTGAGCTATTTGCCCTCTGGAAGAAGGTATAGAGTAATAACGGCCAACAAAACATTTTAAGAAATTATTTTATGCCCAGAGCAGTAAAGTCCATGAATGCATTGTTGACACCTGTTGTACACAATTTTTGCCCTTATGTAATGTGTTGTCACATATGGAATGTGGATCAACAAGGACACGTCACTAGTGTTTTTTCCAAGTTTTCCAAATCTAATGTGCTCACCGCTCCTCCTAGTTTCTGTTGTGATGGATTTAGCCACCGTATTTACGCGATAAAGACACGCCTATATTTTTGAAATTCCGTGGCTGAAACACTTCGTCTTTATTCTGAAAACAGACATGCAAATAAGCTGGGTCGATAACAGACACAAAGCAATATTAGAAACGTCGCGACACTTAACCAATAAACAAAATAACACTGGAAGAAGTTAGATTAAACTAAATACAATGACTTCTATTTGACTAGACACACCGTATTTCATCCGTTAAATCCACGCTAAAGGCTAACGGCTAGCGAGGCCATAAGAACGCGTCGGAGAAGGAAGAACAACAATTCAGAACAAGTTCAAGTTTATTTATACACGCTTTTCTTAGTTCCAGACCAACGCAATTTTGCTATTTGAAGACAAAGACCATTGGATTCAAATCTCGGGAGCAAAAACAATCAAATCGCTCTGTCTGCTGCACAGAGCAAAAACAATACTGTTCTGCTATTTACGTCTGACAAAGACAGCTTCAGTCGGCATGCAAAGGCTCATGGGAGTGATTATGATTCGGAATGAAGGAATCTTCTCAGTCAGCAATTTAATTTATCACGTGACATCGATCAAGTCGTGCTGCTCTGTATCGAGAAGGAATCGTTCGCAATTGTTTCAATGGATGTTTTTGGATCATTTGTTTGTTTGTTCACTTTTCAAGCGACAACGTCACACTTGTGTAAAGAATGAAATGAAATGAACGAGTGACCGAAATGAATCATTCACTTTACTGGTTAAGATCCGAGTCAGTTAAAAGAATTGAACTTCCCATTCCTAGCTAAGACTCTGGGTAGATTTCTGACTTGTATTTTCAACTATCATCATTCAAGCGAAAACGACTTTGAATTGGTACGAGTCACAAGTTAGGTTTGTTAAATAGAGAAAAAAACCTAATTAAGGGAACATTATGCAATTTAACGAGAAATATATTATATATATATATATTTTTTTTTTTTTTTTTTTTTTCATTTTATTTGTGCCTGAAAAATCAGGGGGTGCTTATATTAATAATAACGGTATTTAGTTTCATTTCAGTGTTTCATGCCGATCCGTTTTTTTTTCTTTCTGGATCTGCCCTCTATCAGCTTTCTCCTTGGTTGCTTTTATTACCAGTCTGCATTTTGATTGGTTGGCTTCCTCACCTTTGACCAAAATGCTTTTCATCAGATGGATTACGTCGGGTCAACCCGCTTTTGACTAGACACGGTTTCTGTCTGGTCACTTTGTCAGAAGAGCATTAATCACCCCCATTTTTGCTCTTGTTTGGTCCCTCGTCTTGTTTTTCCTCTTCCTCTCCATCAGCCGGTGTGGTTTCCTCCGTGGCTCCGGGTCTCAGGGCCGCTTCACCCACGTCTCTGACTTCATCCCATCCAATCAGAGACTCCAGGGGCCCGACATGACAGCGAGGGGGACGCGTCGGGCCCGGCACAGGTGCTGTGAGACAGTCCAGGGGTCAGAGGTCACAGAAACCCCAAGCTCTGATTAAAGAGTTGCACTGACATGACAAGAAGTTCTCCACATCTCCACTGTTGTGGCAAGACACTCGCATGTTATGGAATCCCTATTACGCTCATTAATATGCAGCACAACAGCAGATTTAAGATGGCAGCTTTTTTTTCCCCCCATATGGATTAAGATCCATTTGACATGAGTTCCGAAGAACCATGGCAGAATGGTGAACGTTTAACTCCTTTATTTATTTATTTATTTATTTTTTACAAATGTTGGATTCTCACCTTGAGTATTTATGCTGTTTCGTTTCTGTATTGTGTTGTTTTGTCCTACAAATAATAGGAATCATGCAGTTTCACTGTGTTCTTTTGCAAAACCTTGTAGTCTGCAACCAAAGTGTTGCAGAAGAATTCTGATTTAAGTTAATAGAAAAGCCCAAATGTGTCAAGTGGTGAAGTGCTAATCCATTGTCAGTTTTGTGCTAATAAGCACACTCCCACCAATAGAGAAACAAACACACTTCCGTGATAAGCGACCTCTCCAGAGAAAAGCTTAATTAAAGAGGAACAAAATGGAAATTATGTTCCAGGTGTCAATCCAGATTGGATATATTATTCTTGGTGGAAAAAACATTACACTCTTTTTCTTGTAGATGGAAGTGCTGTTGCAGTTCTTATGGTTTAGCCACAGTTGTTCTTCAACGAAGCTTACCACAATGTTTATATCTTTATTGTAAATCATAAATAAAATAAATACAAAATTAAAAAAATAATGGTAAATAAAAAAAAAAAAACTAAATCTTCAAGTACATCCAAACCGAGATAATGAGATCTTCAAAATGCGTTTGCTCTTTTTGCTCTTGAGGAATGTATGCCATGTGGCTCCCAAACAACATTCCTTTTGTCTTTTTCTTTAGGTTCAGTGCGGGCCATCTTAAATATGTGGGGTCACGCTATTCCATTTCCAAAAAAGTCTAATAATAGAAACTTAATGATTTAACAAAATGGCAAAAAAAGAAGCATTGATATCACAAAAAAAAAAAATTAAATAAATAATAAATAAATAAATAAATGTTACCAACTAGAAATGGCTCCTACAGGAAGTCTTTTTCCTCACAGTTTTAACCGACAAATGGTACAGCAAAAGGTTTCCTCAGTCGTGTGTGTGTGTGTGTTGTGTTTTGAGTTGTAAAGTTTTGAAAATATTCAGTCCGTCGTGTTTTTCGTGTCTGTGGTCCAGTCGGATGATGAACGCTCTCTGTGGCTCAAGGCTCATGAGATGCAGAACATTGTCTGGCTGAAGGACAAGTTTCCAGAGACATTGACATGCAGAAAGAGGAGAGATCAAAAGCTGGATCCACATTATCAATCTATTGTTGTAGCTGTCCAGCAAGAATTTCATTCGCCGAACATGTATTTGCCTTCCTCTACAATCACACCGCCGTAGCGGATTTGATTCCAAGCTGTGTTCCAAGGTCATCCCGACGCACTGTGTTGTGGAGAAGTGTGGAGTGAGAAGTTTTTAACCTTCGCTCTCACACTCAACAGTCTGTCTAAGGTAAACTGGCTTGTCAACATATAATCACGTGGGTTTGTGTTTGGATTTCCTCCTCCGCTGAAAGACCGTTTTCAGCACCGCGGACCCGACGCAGCACTTTCATCAGCCGCGCAGAAGCCGCGAGCTTATTTTTAGCTGCAGACCTGCTGTCGGAGGAATGAATTTCAATTTATCTTGTTTCACTCACGGAAATAGATTTCAGATTTGCCGTTTGATTGTATTTGATGCGGTTTTTGCATAAGCACGCGCAGCTGAATCGAAGATTCGGTTTCAGGTGTGTGAGATCCTCTCGGAGATCACTCTTCATTTCCAAACTATGATTGTATCATCCCGTTCTGGCTCTCCACGGTCATTCGGCGTTCTCGGTGACCTATCGAGCTCCTCCGCAGACCCAATTGGGCTGTAAATTACCCGTTAATTGCATATGATTATCATTATCACGTGGCTGGACGTGCTCATCAGAAGTTTTCAGTCGTGCCGCACGGGCCTGATGAGAGAAGGGCGAGGGGAGGGGGGGGGAAAACTATAGGGAATATTAACGGCAACATAACGTATTAATCACAGTGATATTATGCGGCCGACATAATTACAGTGATTTGTGCGAACACTTTCGTCCTTGTGTTAAAAATATGGTTCAGGGCGAGTGGGCGCCTGATCCCGGGGGTCCGCCTGCAGAAGTGACTGTGCCGGGTTATACTGACAGTCCGGAATGACATTAACAGACCATTACAGCCTCTGAGTGCGGTAGGTGAGAGGGCCACACACTGTATTTCTTTCCTTTAACGCTGCCTTGGACTCCATCCAAAGTTTTAAAGTTGTGTGGTTAAGGGCACATGCATACAAGATTATACACGCTTTTAATCATTTCCCCGCTGCCCTCTGCTCCAAGCACACACTACGTTGAGAGGTGTGATGTTAACCACAAATCTACCGTCTAGATCAGCAACGTCGACAGAAAACGTGACGCTCACTACCGGTGGAAGAGCAACGCTGCTTTCTGAAGCTTCTCGGTGTTCGGTCCTTACATTCCACTTGTTTAGAAGCTGGTTACGAAGATTCTGTGAAACGCTAATTACAGTATAGAACGTAACGTATTAGTGCTGTCAAAGTTAACGCGTTAACTCACGTGATTATTGTAAGTGCTTAAGTAAGCTTTATGTAGACATGTTTCGTGTTGAGTGACGAGTATTTACGTGACAGTTCGTTTTCAGCTGACAAAGAGAAGGAAAAACACGCTTCACGTTTTTGTTTTGTTATTATTAATTTTACCACAAACACACAACGTCCTGTTGTCACAGATCTCACCTTGATGTCGTGTCGGACTTTTATGTTTGCTTTCCCGGACTTTTGTTTTGACACGCGCCTCAGCGCGCGCCATGTTCTCTGTTCTGTGCCGTCGGTTGTCATAGCAACCAGGTGTTTCCTGTTTCTTTGTTTAATCATGCCGTGTATTTAAGTCTTGTTAGTCTTTGTCTCGTCGCCAGTTTGTTAAGTCGTGTACTTGTCACTCTCGCCTCAAGTTAAGTCTCGTCTTGTTCATGTCTCGTATTCTTGGATTCTGTTACCGATCATCTGCCGTGACCCGACCGTGAGTTTGAAAATAAACCCTTATTTGGACATTAACGCTTGGAGCTCCGTGTTCGCATCTGGAAGGGAAGCGCGTGTGAATCCACCCTGCCTCGCCCCGGTGACAGTCGCAACCCCCGTGACAGTACAAACTGGCCAGCATGGGTTCAGCCTTCCGAGATGCGATGGAATTTTTTTCCACAATGGCTACGGCGTCGGCGCAGGAGCGCTGCGCTAATTCAAGGAGGAGATGGACGCAGTGTTGAATTGCTGCCCATTGACGTCACATAGACCGCAACCAGGTATGGGAGTATTTTGATAGCCTGTGCTCCTGTGAATTTTTTTGATTTTCCTCCCGGATCCATTGCGATGACTATTTTGAAGTGTGGCACAGAATGTTTTGGGGGCTGTCATTAGACTATCGGATGCCGGAGCGGGTCCGTACCTGTAGATCATGCTCGCCGCGCCTACTACAAGTCAAGCCACGCCCGTGCCCAGTCAAGCCCGCCCGTTGCCCGTCAAGCACGCCCGTGCCCAGTCAAGCCACGCCCGTGCCCAGTCAAGCCACGCCCGTGCCCAGTCAAGCCACGCCCGTGCCAAGTCAAGCCCGCCCGTGCCCAGTCAAGCCACGCCCGTGCCCAGTCAAGCCACGCCCGTGCCCAGTCAAGCCACGCCCGTGCCCAGTCAAGCCACGCCCGTGCCAAGTCAAGCCACGCCCGTGCCCAGTCAGCCACGCCCGTGCCAGTCAAGCCACGCCCGTGCCAAGTCAAGCCACGCCCGTGCCCAGTCAAGCCACGCCCGTGCCAGTCAAGCCACGCCCGTGCCAAGTCAAGCCACGCCCGTGCCAGTCAAGCCACGCCCGTGCCAGTCAAGCCACGCCGTGCCCAGTCAAGCCACGCCCGTGCCAATCAAGCCACGCCCGTGCCAAGTCAAGCCACGCCCGTGCCAAGTCAAGCCACGCCGTGCCAAGTCAAGCCAGCCCGTGCCAAGTCAAGCCGCGCCCGTGCCAAGTCAAGCCGCGCCGTGCCAGTCAAGCCACGCCCGGGCAAGTCAAGCCACGCCCGTGCCAAGTCAAGCCACGCCCGGGCCAAGTCAAGCCGCGCCTCTGCCCGTCAAGCCGCGCCTCTGCCAGTCAAGCCGCGCCCTGCTCAGTCAAGCCGCGCCTGCTCAGTCAAGCCGCGCCCTGCTCAGTCAAGCCCGCCTCTGCTCAGTCAAGCCGGCCTCCTGCTCAGTCACGCCGCGCCGGCTGCTCAGTCAGCCGCGCCCCGCTCAGTCAAGCCGGCTTGCTCAGTCAAGCCGCGCCCCGGCAGCCTCAGCCGCGCCCGGCAGCTCAAGCCGCCGCCCCGCAGCCTCAAGCGCCCCCGGCAGCCCTCAAGCGCGCCCCGGCAGCCTCAAGCCGCGCCCCGGCAGCCTCAAGCCGCGGCCCGGCAGCCTCAAGCCGCCGCTCCAGTCCATCCAAGCCTCGTTCCTGCGGGCTCCGCCCGACCAAGCCTCGTTCCTGCGGCTCCGCCCGACCACGTCTTGCCACGTCACGCTCCCAGCTCCAGCTCCCGAGCACGTCACGCTCCAGCTCCAGCTCCAGAGCCACGTCACGCTCCAGCTCCAGAGCCACGTCACGCTCCAGCTCCAGAGCCACGTCACGCTCCAGCTCCAGAGCCACGTCACGCTCAGCTCCAGAGCCACGTCACGCTCCAGCTCCAGCTCCAGTCCAGAAGCACGTCACGCTCCAGCTCCAGCTCTAGCCGTCGTCAAGCCACGTCACGCTCAGCTCCAGCCGCCGTCACGCCAGCCACTGTCGCCTTCAGCCACGCCCTGTCGCATCAGCACGCCATGCTCCTCGCGAGCCACGCCCCGTCGCAGTCAAGCCACGCCCAGTCGCCGTCAAACCACGCCCAGTCGCCGTCAAGCCACGCTCCAGCTCGAGTCAAGCCACGCACCGCGGCTCTGTCCGACCAAGCTTATAGCGGACCACCCGGCCGCCTCCGAGCCTCGTTCTGGTCGTCTGGAATCGCCCCTAGACGGAGGGGTCCTGTCACAGATCTCACCTTGATGTCGTGTCGGACTTTTATGTGTTGCTTTCCCGGACTTTTGTTTGACACGCGCCTCAGCGCGCCGCCATGTTCTCTGTTCTGTGTCCCGTCGGTTGTCATAGCAACCAGGTGTTCCTGTTTCTTTGTTTATCATGCCGTGTATTTAAGTCTTGTTTAGTCTTTGTCTCGTCGCCAGTTTGTTAAGTGTGTAACTTGTCACTCTCGCCTCAAGTTAGTCTCGTCGTGATCATGTCTCGTATTCTTGGATTCCTGTTACCGATCTCTGCCTGTGACCCGACTTGAGTTTGAATAAAAACCCTTATTTGGACATAACGCTTTGGAGCTTCCGTGTTCGCATCTGGAAGCGCGTTTGGAATCCACCCTGCCTCGCCCCGGTGGACAGTCGCAACCCCCGTGACACCTGTTTTTAGTAAGTATGTACTTCAAACTTTCAATTGATGAATAATACTTTTTTTTACTTGAAAAGTGAGACTTGACCTCGGAGGGTTAATAAACAAGACAATACATTGCAAATGGAACCACAAATTATACTAAATTATTGTACAGTAGTGTTTATTTAGTGTTGAGTTCACATTCATTTACAAATGTCACCTCCTATTCAATAATACAGCTTCAAGTCGTTTAATCGCGATTAATCGCTGTTAATTTGATCAGGGAAGTGCGAAAATTAATCGTTTGACAGCCCTAAAAATTATAGAATAATGCATTTGGGTGTGCGCGTGTGTGTGTGCGTGTGTGTGCGTGTGTGTGTGTGTGCGTATTCAATTTTTTGGTTTTGGTTTGTATTGTAAAAGTCACAAGCCAACGACAAAAGCATTCGCATTTTCTTGAAACGTCTGTCTTTTTGTGCTCTTTGCAAAAGGGTTCGTTTGATGCTTATTTAAATGCGTTTGATTGAAAGATGCATTGAGCTTTGTTCTCCACTCGAACTGTAATCTAAAATAACGTCGGTGGCACTCGCAAGCCTCGCATGAAGAAGCTTTTGTTCTCTTCCTCGTTGAGTTCAGGTGAACGCTCACGTATCCCGTGTATCCCGTTGTTCTCCGTGGGTCTTGAGCACAGCGGGACGCGCGCAGGTGCTTTGGTCTCGACAGTGGCGTGTCATATTTACCGGGATCGTGTGTTCTAGCTCGGAAACGGACTTGTGTGCACGACTGCACCCGAACAAACGAGCTCGATCGCTCCGCGGCCGTGCGCGTGATCGTGAATGCGCATGCGTGCGTGATGGAAAGAGCACCAACCTCGGTTCTAAAATGCACTAATCTTGTTTTGAAGTTAATATTTGCTTCTAACTGAATACGATTAAACTGTGATAAGTTCGTGATGCGATTTTCATGGTTGCCAAAGAGTCAGGTGTTTCCCATTCGTTTTACATGGAATCAAAGCTGATGTGTGATTCTGCTTTCGTTGCACTAACCCGTTTTGCCAACGCCAGGGGAGATTTTCACCGAAGATTTACAGATTCCGTCAATAAAGCCGCAAAAAAAAAAAAAACATTCGTCGTCACATTTCTACACAAAATGTGCCACCTCCATGCACTCGCACGCCGCGCGGAGGACGCTCACACGCCTCTCTTATGCACGAGAACTTGACGAACAGAAACACGCGTGAAATTATTCTACAGAAACTCGCGTTTATTCCGAATAAAATCGCTTACGGACGAGGCTGGACGCGCCAGGCTGATTCGGTTTCAGCACCGGGCGCTGTCCGCTAAAGCGCGTGTTGAATCGGTGTGTTCTGCACAACATGACCAAAAAAAAGAGATCGCTTGCACTTACAGAGATTTTAGCAGCGCCATTCACAAACGGCGTATAAAAGAGCCGTGTAACGTGATATTCTCTCGTTTTATAGTCCACCCTTCGTCGGGACGTACCATGCGACTTAAGGCCGGCGAGAGGGGGGAGAGACCCATCCAGCGACGGGAGGAGAGCGGCTCTTTCTCTCCATCCTCCCCGCCGCACCGAGCATCTGTGAGCCTGTCCCTGTCGGTTTAAACACGGGAGCTCTCACAAACCGACTTCTCAATGCAAAAAATAAAAGGGTTGCCAGCAGCAGGGGCGAGGGGAACGGAGGTAAAGTCTCTCTCTCTCTCTTTCTCCTCTCACTTTCTCTCCTCTCTTTCTCTCTCCCTCTCGTTTTTTTTTTTTTTGTATTACGTGAATGAATGAATCGAGTAGGTACGGCGCACGGAAAAACACGCTCCTCGGACGAGCAGAGCGCGTTTAATATTTGACGCGTGTTCAATGGTTCGGCGGTGCGTTTGTACACATTAGCCCGAGTGGAACGTCCGATCCGCCGCTCGAAACTCTCCGAACGGTTTCAGCTGCGGAAAGTGCTCGCCCGTCGGCATGGCAACTTTGACCAACGGACAGGTGGACGCCGCGATGCACGGAGGAGGAGCGGCCGGTACCAACGGACTCGTGAAGGAATAAGCCACAGCCACAGTCCCGCCAGCTGCGCCACCATCCCCATGAAAGACCACGATGCCATCAAACTGTTTATCGACAGATACCGCGCAACCTGGACGAGAAGGACCTGCGGCCGCTCTTCGAGGAATTGGGAAGATCTACGAGCTCACCGTGCTGAAGGACCGATTCCCCGGCATGCACAAGGGTGAGTTTACAACCCGCGGGATGTGTGCCGATCGACGCGTCGGCGGATCGTGCGGTGCGCGAAAGTTGAGGATGGAGGTCCGATTTTTGTCGGTTTTTTTTTTCTCACGGGTGTCTTGGCATCTTTGGTTGTTCTTTCTGTTGTTTTTTTTTTTTTTACTCCTCGCTAGATGGTCTGACGTTTTCGTTGTGTGCGTAACGTGTGCGTAAAGCTGTGAGAGAGCGATTCTCTCTCGGTATAATTGGGCGAAAGCGATAGTGCCCTTCTGACGTCACCTCGCGACATCTTTAACCCTTTCGCCGAGACGAACTCGGGGCGTGAAAGTTCGTGATTGTGTGTGCCGTGCTAATGAATAGCTAATGAGCTGCGCCGAGGCGATTTATGATTGGCTGTCAGGTGCTAAATCGCCAGTTCTGACGTCCGTCACCGAGCGAGCCGCGATGAAACGAGACTCTTTCTGCCGTGAATCATGACTCGCTCGGGGGAAACACGCGTTATTTCGGGATTTGGTGGAATCCAGATCCGGTCGCCTTTATCTTTATAAATTTAATGAATCGATGCTCTACCAAATCTGTCTTTTTATTGAAGAAAGTGTTCCCGTTTCATAAACATCTACCATACATTTGTGTGTGTGTGTGTGTGTGTGTGTGTTGTGTGTGTGTGTGTGCGTGTGGTGCGTGCGTGCGTGCGTGCGTGCGTGTGTGTGTGTGTTAGACATTGCAGGTCAATTCGAATAATAAATGCATGTAAATAAAACCAGAGTGGGCAGGTAAGATGCTGTTTTAAATTTTGTATTTTTTTTTCGAGCTAAACACCCACCGCAGTTTTCGTGTCCCACATGGGAGACAAGAAACACCATTGAAGCGTCTGGCTTCTCGTATCATCTTTTGTTCCGGCAGGATTGTGTGTAAATCGGCGGTAAACATAAGCTGTCAAGCTCATGATGAATGGCAGCGAGGCCTTTATAATCTGGTCTGCTCGGTCACCTCCTAATTGGGGTTGTGCCGCCGCGATTGTCGCCTCATAATAAGATATAAACTTTTGACGACGAGCCGCACAATAGTGTTGGGACGTCTGAATTATAATTAGATTCGGCTTATCTTCACCGTCACGCCGCACGCCTGGTCTGATTGTGCTCGGCCGGTAAGTCTTCAACATGCTGTAATCACGTGAATCTGAAATCCCATCCAGGGGTCTCGGAAGGCGTGATCCCTGCGGGGTCTCAAACTCAAGGCCCGGGGGCCAGATGTGGCCCGCCATGTCATTGTATGTAAGTTTTGATTGTGTGTAAAAATAAACACCAAAAAATAAATTAAGAGCATCCGTTGACCAAAAACCGTCCCACAATGCCTTTCGTCTACGGTGGCAGTGTTTCCACAGTTTATGTTATTTTTCTTTATTCACTTGGACAGTTTCATCTTTCATTAAGTTGTGTGTGTTTTCATAAACTGACAACATTAAAGGATTTATGTTAGAGCAACAAGCTAACAGATTTTCAACGCAATGCCATAGTCACTTGAATGGTGTGATAAATAATGAGCTGTGTGAGACACCTGGCCATTTCAGGACCAGGACAGTGATTTATAAATGTGTGACAAACATTTATTTTACATTACATTTGATTACATTTAGTTACATTTATAAGTTACATCCGGCCCATCCATTTGCTGATGTCCCTACAAATACTCCATATTATTATTATTATTATTATTATTATTATTATTATTATTGTGGCCCTCGGTGTGAACATGAGTTTGACACGCCTGGTCTAATTGATCATCGGCCCATCGGCTTTACGCTCACACTAATTTACCCAGCTATCCCGGGAAGCAGGGGACAACTGCTGGTGATCCCGCCCCAGGGGTGGAGTCTCCCTCCGCTGTGGTAAACAAAGGTGTCCTTGTGTGTGCCAGGCCAGTGGGGCTTTGAGAAGCGGGTGTGTGGGGGTGGGAGGTTGTCTTTTATTAATAGCGGCGCTGAATCGCTCCCCGTCCGCTGCTTAATCATGGAGCTTGTGAGCTACGGGGGGATTCTAAGAAGCCCCTCCCCTCGATGGGCTCGCTGACCCGGGTGCCATAATGTTAGTGTTCTGATGGGAGTTTTACCCTGTGTCTGGACTCTCAAGCTCTGGATCAGTGTGTCTCCAAACCCATTTCCCTTTGGCAGCTCGAGCGACTCTGATCTGAGAACTGGCTTGATCGCTGCTCTGTTCTCATCAATCCCTGATTGCTGTTTGGTTGCAAACACACTGAGGTGAGACAGACTGTTTGGAAACACATTGGTCTTCAGAGTCCAGACGGGTTTTAAACCATTTTGAAGCTCAGGGGTTTCTTCAGGTCTTTGTCTTTTCTCCTGGTTCTTAAAACATGAACATAACATGTAAGTTTCTGTCCTGCCCTCTGATTGGCTGTTCAACTATTAGGGGTGCGTCCGACTTCAACTAGGACTCTGTGATTGGCTTTTCCACACCAGAATCATATGGTGTTAGGACACACAGATGATTGACTTTGGAATAATCTTCACTATACTTCCCGAACCTTACTTTTGTTTTTTTTTGTGACATTCTAATGCTTGTAAATGAAGGAGCTTCATCTTCTGGCCATCTCGTTGCCCTTCATTCGCGGCGAGGCTGTGACTTGGGTCTAAAAGAAATGAAGACGATGTGTTTGTGCGATATAAAACACTCACCGGTTCACAGGACGAATGTTTTTCTCCTCGTCCGAAATGGAAGATTGCAGGTCGGTATAAAATATTCAAACAAGCTACGAAGGAAGATCTCTAGACTTCATGCTCCAGGTGTGTGTGTGTGCGTGTGTGTGTGTGTTGGTGTGTGTGTAACTTCACTAGATGGTTAAATGCGGAGCACAGTTTAGATACTGCCCCTAGTGGCCATATTGACTATCTCACGTCACGTTAATACTTGTTTGGAGCCAGTATGAATGTCGCAATAACAAAGTCTCCGCATGAAAATGTGTGGCAGAAAAAAGTTCAAATGCTCAAATACATTATAGGAAACGTAATTGTTCGTTTGGTGACACAATCTTAGTCTTGTGAGTGCCACAGCGTCGATGAATAAATGAGAAAATAAATGATAAAACCCACGATCCGTTTGCCATCTTTTTAACAACGCAGCACTTAGTCAAGTGTTACGTCATTTCGCCATGTCATCATTATTGTGCGCTTTGAGACAGTTAAAACTGTGAAAAGCGCCTATAAATACTCATATTATATTATTATTTAGAGTTTCTCCTCTTTGATTGGCCAGACGTGATCAATGAATATGACGTCACAGGTGTGAGTTTTTGGATGTGCACTGCCGCTGATGAGGATTTTTTGCTTCGTCAGCACTTTTCTTAAAACGTGCGTGAAAACAATCCCGAAAGCCGTGGCGAGTGTAGGTGGACAGGGCGACGTTTGATGCTATAAAGGAGGACGTGGGAGGAGACGAGCTGCGTAGACCATCATGCCGTCTATTTGTGATGGCCGTTTTTCTGGTGTGTGTGTGTGTGTGTGTGTGTGTGTGTGTGTGGCTGGGTTTTGTCATGAAGTCAGTGAATCGAGATACTGGATTCGGAGCGTCAGAGACGGAGAGACTCATTCATCCCGGCGTCTGAGCATCAGATTAATGATGCCGCTCCTCAGTCATCTAGTCGAGGCTTCTGTGTCTCGTGTGAATCGCCCACCCATGAGCGAGGATGAGGATGGGGGGGGGGGGGGTGGACCAGCCTGAAGAGCGAGCTTGAGGCCCAGTCAAGACTTCTGAGCTCTGTGTCACTCTCCATCAAATAATAGTGTGAGAAAGTGAACTTATTAATAGAGTGATGGGTGTTGATGATGCCGTACAACATCAGTTAGTAGACGAGGGACTGTCTATGGTTCCGCATTTTTCTTGGGTGTCTGAGTCGGCACAACCACACGCAAAAAAAAATGCATCCTGACAAGACAACAAATTCTTGAAATTAAATATCTATCTATTTTTTTTCATACACGATATATGAACTAGCTTGGAATTACGAGAGAAAGATTAATTTCTCGTTCGAGAAAATAAACTCTGTTTCGAGTTTGAGTATAATTTTCTCTCCCAATTGGCAGGTAACTTCACTGATTTGAGCTTTTTATACTCATTTTGGTTTTTCTTTCTTGTTTTTTCATGCAGATTTTTTTACTTAACTTTCAATGTGTTTTTGGGGTTTTTTGTTTTTTTTCTTGTTGTTTTTTCATTGCAGATTTTTTACTCGACTTTCAACTCGTTGCTGACTTCACATCGCATCTGCGCGTCTCGTTGCAGCTTCAGTCGGTTGGAAGCTTCAGAAAGTGGTCTTGGCAAAGGGAGGGAAATCAGTGGGGTGACCTTGAGTATCCGGGTGGTATTTTTATTTTTTTATTTTTCGAAAGACCATTGGACGTCCTTGCAGCAGCAGCAGACAGAGAGAGAGAGAGAGGAGAGAGAGAGTTTCTCCTGCGGCTCAGTGTTATTCCGCTCGCGTCCTGGACTGGCTATTGCACGGCTGTTGCATCATCTGCCACACAGCGCTTCACTTTTTCCATCTCCCCCCCGCTTTCGGATCCGCAGATGTTCCGAGCCCCGGATGAAGGGGTGTGTGTGCCCGGGCTCGGCCCCTCGCTCCAGACCCTCCGCAGACACACACAGCACCAGATCGACAAACTCAATTAAAACACAGTCCCAACGTTTTTGCCCTTTAAAGCGGCACAAATTGAGATGTGATAGGCACTTTAGGATTTCTCCCAATCAACTGTCTGCTCCTTT
This sequence comes from Paedocypris micromegethes, assembly GCA_028031935.1. Classification (NCBI taxonomy): domain Eukaryota; kingdom Metazoa; phylum Chordata; class Actinopteri; order Cypriniformes; genus Paedocypris; species Paedocypris micromegethes. The sequence goes on from CM051496.1 coordinate 27,571,285, forward strand.
AAACGACTGTTCAATGTAACTTAAAATGAGTCGACTGTCTTATTCGACTGTGAAACTGTGGAAAAGTGCTCACAATGCTCAGAACTTGACTTGAACTTATTCCACCTTTTCTGTGTTTAAATGAAGAATCAATTCAGAAAAGCTGCGATTGTTTTGCAGCTCAATCCTGTAGTACGTTGTGATTATGAGACGGATTCAAACTACCGTATTTACGCAAATAAAAGCACCACTAGAGCGCAAACGTTATCGAGCCGATTTCAAAAATGTGCGTAAATATAGCCCCAATTTTTTTCATATTTTAAGTCAGGAACAATCACAAAAAAAAGTCTATATAATGTTAAACAACGGTCTGTAGGCAGACGTGCTACAGTATAAGCTTTATTGGCTCATAACAGAAATAAGAACACATTAAACACGTTGTGACACTTAAGAGAGACCAGAAACACTGGTTAAAGTAAGAATTAAACAATACAGTACAATATTTATATTACAACAAACAGAGACTAAAATCACGAACACTTAGCTTAGCTTAGCTTAGCGCAACCGGCTACAAAAGGCCAGTGTGTCATCGCAGAAAGAGTTGAACAGTCGAAAATAAAGAACACGAGCAAGAAGTAAAACAATTCAAGGAAAAAGGACACAATCAAAACGCTGGGTCGATGCTCCGGGGATAATCAAACGGCGTCAGATAAACAGAGAGCTTGAAACAGGCCTCGAGCTTGAAACAATTGTCTGAGTCGGGAGAGTCTGACTGTAGAGCAAAGGATCTTGGGAAGTGAAAGTCTGACCACTACATTATTAAAGTAAAATGATAGTAAAATTGTTAGAGCACAAGTTAGGTTTGTTAAAAAAAGAAACTTATATATATATTTTTAGGAGAATATTAATGAATTGAACCCGAAACGTTAATAACAATTTTTTTTTATTGTTTTTTGAGGGTCTTATAATTTCACATTTTCAGTGGGATTTGAACCCACACCACGAGCCGCAGGGAGTTCAAGATTAATCACCTCGATTGCCTTTAGGTGAAGTTTGTTTATGCGGGACCAAAAGCGTCCACGTTTCGTTTAATTGTCTCATTCTCACAGCGTCACGAACTTTAAACCGCCGTAAATAATCTCAGGAATTTCGTTTTTCCGATTTAAAACGCACGAATAAAACGCTTTGCGGCGTTTACAGGTTCCGTTGAAGTGTTAAGGTGGATGTAAAGTGCGGGTGTAATTACACGTGAACCTGTTTGAGACGAGCGCTTCGGAAGGTTTTTTGAATTTCGGCTCGATGTAGAAGACGAGGCGAAGGTGGTGACAGTCACGGTGCTGTTTTCAGGCTGTTGCATCATCTCTGGTAGGAGAGAAGTGTGTGTGTGGTGTGTGTGAGAGAGAGAGAGAGAGAGAGAGAGAGAGGGACAGCGAAGGCGTGTGTGTGTGTGTGTGGGTTGTGACAGAGACAGGACAGAGAGGAAGAGAGAGAGAGAAGAGTGTGTGTTGTGTGTGTGTGCGTATGTGAGAGAGGAGAAAAGTGTGTGAGAGAAAGAGAGAGAGAAAAGTGTGTGTGTGTGTTTGTGTTTGACAGAGAGAGAAGGAGTGCGTTTGTGTTGTGTGTGTGGGTTGTGTGTGTGTTGTGTGAGAGAGAGAGAGAATGTTTCTTCATTTTCTTCTGCGTGTGTGTGTGAGAGAGGAGAGTCTGTGTGGGATAGAAAGAAGTGTGTGTGTGTTCCTGTTTTTTTTGCAGGTTGTGTGTGACAGAGTGACCATAGAGAGAGAGAGAAACTGTGGTGTGGTGTGTGCGTTTGTGTGTGTGTGAGAGAAAGAGAGAGAGAGTGTGTGTCTGTGTGTGTGTGTGTGTGTGTGTGTGTGTGTATTGTAACGAGCTGAAAAGCAGCAGCTGGTGAAATAGGTGGCGTTTCCTCACACAGCCATTTTGTTTTCACACTGTGTGATATATAGTAATATTGGTTTTATTTCCCCGCTGATCATCTGCGTCAGACATCATTTAGTAGACTGAAGCAGGACGAGACTGATATTCCCTCACGAGTGCGATTGTTTAAAAAAATGCCAAAGTTTTACAAGACCTCGAATCAAATCGCCCCGTTTGTTAGCAGCTACATGCTAACGCAGGTCGCGTGACGTTCGCCGACTAAAGTATTACCGAAGGAAAGCAGCGCCTCGTTAAATAATCATGAGGCGATGATTAGCTCGCCCGCCACGGAGACGCTCTCTTCCTTATTCATGACGGCCACTGTGTTTTAACGAAGGCGTTGTTAACGGATAAACGCTCATTAGCGCGCGGAGTAAATAAGGCTTCGGCGCGGCGGCGTCTCTCGCGGAAGCCGTTAAACGCTGCAGGACTTTCAATTATTATTGGGCAGTTAGGCAAGAGATGTGTTTTACAGCGTGTGATATACGAATGTCTCCAAAAGCCGAAAAGATTATGTTCTTTGTGCTCGTAAAAAAAAAAGCCCAGCGAGGACAATACGGCTGTTTAGAGTAGAGATGCGCGATTAATCGTTAAAAGATGGCGATCTCGACTCTACCCCCTCGCGATCTTAATCCAGCATTTAAACTATTCTGACAAACGCGCGGATCTACGTCGAGCGGTTTCTGTCAGACTTGCTGTGTTTTTATTTAAATATTATAAAGGAAAGATGACCTTGCTTTACTTCTTGCGCATTCTGGGGCGACGTTGTACTTTCATGGGGTAAAGTTTAAAAAGACAGAAAATAAACTGGGAGGATGAGTGAGGAAACACAACGGTAAAGTAAGTCGACATTTTACTACCTGAAAAAGAATTATTTTTGAATTGTGTGTTTTACTGTAGTTTTAAAACAGAAGACGACACTCAGCAAACCACATACAGCAAACATCTACAGTTTAGGACAACATTATTAGCTGTGTATTATATGATAAGTATTTCAAAAGTGCTTTTAAACAGAGCTATTGATTTTGTCCATGACTGTACATAATATTGTAATTTGGAATGTTTATTTTTACTACATTTTATGGTTTGTTTTTTTCTTTATAACAATTACTTTTACATTATATTTTTTCATTCCATGTATTTAGTACGGTCAAACGATAAATTTTTTAAACTAGTTAATCGCACTTCCACAACCAAATGAATCGCTAATAATCGTGATTAATAACAAATAATAATAACAATTCGTATTATCAATTATTATAATTTATATTTATATACATTATTAATATGAATTATTATTATTATTATTAAATGAAGGCTTATTTTTTAATAAACTGAAGCTTGTAATATTTAATTTTGAAGTGTAAAATGTACATTTATGTAAACTCAACACAAAATAAACATTCGTTTAAATACTGTAGTATAATTTAGTGCATAAACGGTATATTATAATTATAGCAAAATAATATTTTCATGTTCAAGAGTATTCCATAAAAAGTCCACAATATAAGCATGGCAAATACGTATGTAAAGTAACAATGAGAACAGAATACCAACACATACTCATTATAAATTGTGAACTTGAGAACATTTATTTAAAATGATATTGTAGAAACAAGTCCGCTTAGTTGTTCCTTACAGTTGAAAAAATACTGCAACAGTGATTAAATTTAAATTCATCGCGCGAGTTAACACGTTAACTTTGACAGCCCTAATTTAAATTTAAAGCAAAGAGAAAAATGTGTTATTATATTGCTGTTTGACAAGCTGATTTTCAGGGCTAAATATTTACAACAATAAAAGATCCAGAAAGAATTGTGACCTGAAAAATGAAAATAAAAATGAAATGAAAAAAAGAAAAAAACGCGATTCTCATTTTTATCCAGAATCGTGCAGCTCTATTAACGACGAGGACGAGTTGTGTTGAAGCCGTCGTGCGGATGACGGACACGTGACCTTCTGATGAGGTCATAGAATCGGCCGCGTGTTCCTGCGTCGCCCGGATTGATTTGAGTCGAGACTTAAATCGTGCGCAGACACTTTCTGAGCCGTGAAATCTGTATTTCATGCCCAAACCGGCATCGAAAGTGACGTCTGGAAGCTTTAGAAGCCCCTGCGTCAAAACATGCCTGACATAACGACGCCGGTGAATATTAAGAGGTTTGTGTTTAGTTGGGGACCTTCGTTTGCGGAGACGGGGATAGATAGAGCTTGACCTTTGACCTCACGGTCCTTTGCAGTAATTCATAGTTGACGTTTTAACAGAATTAGATGCTGTTTTGTGACCTTCACGGCCTCAGACAACTTTTCTCTTTTGTATTTCTCAAACTCATTTCTATTTGTTATTATTATCATCAAATGTCTTTATTATGTTTTGAATCTCACTTAATGGGTCATTTTGTGATCATGCTCAATGCTTTGATTATTTTTAGATGTAGGTTTCCTTTTTAATTGTTTTTGGACAAATGCTATTTCTTATTTTTAATATAATTGATTTTCAATTCTTCCGTGTTGATCATCCGAAAGCCGTATGGTTGAGGCTGGATTGTTTGGACTTTTTATCATGATTTTATTTTTTAGGTTGATAATAATTTTCTCTATTTTAATCAAATTCCCCATTACTAATACTAACTCTCTTACCAATTCTCCATTACTAAAGCGCTTTGAGACAGTTAAAACTGTGAAAAGCGCCTTACAAATGCTCTGAACTTGAACTTGAAATTAATATTTACCAATGATACTAATGTTTATATTACTAAGTAATCTATTTATTTAAATTGATAGACACATTCTTTTATCTCCGATACATAGTAAATTAGGTAGCAAAGTATTACATGTGTTTTTGATGCACAAGCTCACACTGATATTTTCTACGTAATACACACACACACACACACACACACACACACACTCAGCAGGGGTTTAAAGTACTTGAGTAAAGTACTTGAGTCCTGAGTATCAAAAATATAAGCAACTTGTACTCTCTACTCCACTGCATTTCTGATTGAGTAACTGTGCTTTTCACACCACTACGTTTGAATTGACACTTACTGTTACTCGTTACATCTTCATTGTGCACGACAAACCATAATCGATTTTTATTGCGGTTAATTTCTTGGCCGAACGAGGCGATTTTGCCATCTGTAGTCTGCTGAAGATACTGGAAGCTAATCGTGAATTAGAAACCAGATGAACGTGTATTAGAGGCGCGAATGTTTGCCAGGATTTTATGATTTCTTTTGCACATTTGAGTTTGATTGTCATTTCTGAAACATGGAGGTGTTACATTTCGTTTCTGTGTTAGAAAAAAGAAAAACTCAGGAATGGAGCTTTTTCACACTTCTGTGTTTTTGTTCGGCCTACATTTAGTATGAGTAAAATACTCAAGCTCGTTTAAAATTCCGTACTACTTTGACTCAAATCTTTTTTATAGTGGTGACTTTAGCTTAGTGCGTATCCGTACTTGTACTCAAGTATGGTTGTCTGGTACTCTTTACACCTCTGACACACACACCTTTATTCTTTCTTTCTCCACTGGCATCTGCAAGTAGATCACAGCGCTCCTCTTCTCCACGTTTAAGCAGACGCTTAATGCTAAACTTAAGGGAGAGCAGAGAGAGGACAGGATTCTCGAAGCCTCTTGTTTTCTCCTCCGCCGGGTGCGTGTCTGGCGCGTCCTTGAGTGCCATCGGCGGCCCGTGTTTGCTTTGGCAGACGCCTTGATTGCGTTACACGTGTAGAAAGCGGGAGATTAGGAGGCATTAATGAGAGACGCCCGAATCCCGCGACGCCGCTTTGTCGGAACGCGCCGCGCGGCTTCACCTTGAAACTCCGCGGCGCTGAGGAAGCGGGTCATTGTGTCTGAGCTGAAAAGCGCTCGGCGTGGTTCTCTCGCTCGCCCGATAAGCTCCGAGTTTAAAGCGCTCTCCGTTTGAGTAGAAATAGCTCAGGATGAATTATTGAGGGACCTGGGTTACTAATAATCCCCCCCGGACCCATCCGACAATGACACGGACGATGGAGGCAAAACAATTACGCTGGGTTCCTCGAGATGGGATGGATGAGATGAAGCCGCTAATAAAGCCAATTAAGGCGGAGGAATCAATAGGCAAAAGGAAGCGGAATGATTCACGTCCTCCGCTGGGAACGTCCCGTCCCTTTTGTCCACACGAGCTGGAGGACGGCGGGACAATGACGGGCGGGACAATAAGGGAATATTAAGGAGTTGTTTGGCTGTGTGGAGGACGGAGAGTCCAGACGGCGTGAAGAGATCCAGTCCACCACACAACATCTCAGGTCTTCTCGTTTTCAGGCGCTGATTAGCTGCGGAGGGGGCGGGGCCACACACGGGCGGGGCCTCGGGCACATCTCATTACAGCAGGGGTGGGCAAGCTACGGCCCGGGGGCCACACGCGGCCCGTTAAATGTTTTAATCCCGCCCGCCGAACTTGTAAAAATTAAATGAAAGTCAATGCAAAATGTAAATCCGGTTAATCTGTCATGAAAGGATATTTTATTGTTTTTATGTAACACATTTTAAAAAGCGGTACCATAAACACAACAGAATTGTAGTAGTATATTTTTAACATTTATTTTTATACTGTCGGTCTATGGAACCAGATGCCAAACATCTCCAACTTCAATTTCTAAGAAACAAACAAAAATTGTTTGTTTGAAACTTTTTTTCCACTTGAGATTACTTAGTCACTACTTGAACTCTCAGTGTTTAACTGCAGCAACAGAGAAACAGTTAAAAAAAAAAAAAACAGGTGAAAGTGACAGTAAAAAAAACAATTAGTAAAAAGAAATATATGTTCAATAAATATATGGTGCAAAAAAATAAATAAATAATAATAATAAAAATAAAAATAATAATAAATAAGGCACCTTTCATTTGATCCGAAGGTTGAAGTGTTGTGTTCATGCGAGCTGACGTCTGATTGGCTGCGCTTTCCGGTGATTTGCTGAATAAGGAGTTATGCCGACGCCCAGAAGTTGGGCTGAATTAGATCACGACTTCTGTAGTGACTCGCTGTTCTGAGCACAGCTTTAGTTCTCAGAAGGCCTCTGATATCTGTAATTCCTACTTGTTACTTTTTCAAAACTAGCCGCGTTACCGTGACTGAAATATGACTGTATGTGTGTGTGCTTGTTTAATTGTGTGTGTTTGTCTAGTGATTATGTACAAGTGTGTGTCTGTAGCTGTTTTTGAGCAATTGTGTTTGTGTGTGTGTGTGTGAGTGTGTCTTTGTCTATTGATTATGTACAAGTGTGTGTCTGTGGCTTTTTTCGAGCAATTGTGTGTGTTTGTGTGTGTGTGT
>CM051496.1:27593364-27611497 GCA_028031935.1 Paedocypris micromegethes
GAGCGCGCCTTTCCTCTGTGTTCAGATGTCTATGACTCCACCATTTTTTATTCCCTCCCTTCGCTTCTTTCTCTCTCTCTCTCACTCTCTCTCTCTGCCTCTTGGTTTATTCTCTCTCTTCTCTCAGTTCAGAGCGTCTGTGTCTTGATTCTTTTGTGTAATGCTGTTTTGTGCTCCTGCCTTCCACCGGCCGGTGGTCTTCACAGGGAACGATAGCGACTGAATATTAACTGCGTAGATGCCAGAATATTTTTTTAACAGTAGAATCTTATAATGACGGAGGAAAAATTGGGTAAAATGTTTGCGTCTCCCAAACTCCGTTTCCCAGAATCCCTAGTGTATCCTGTGACATCACTTACTGTTTCTGCTTTGCTTCGATGTGACAACAACCTGTTTCTTACCTTTAGTTTCGTTTGGTGTTTTGTATTATTTTCGATTGTTTGTTTCTGTTTTATTTTAGAGTAGAAGAATAAACCGAGATCTTGTCCAGTGATTTTTAAGAGCTCCTGCGTTTTTACGAGCCCTTAGAATTCAGATCAGCAGCTTTACATTTTTCATTAAAATCTATAATGTAGACGGACATTTTTATTATTTTATAAAGTTTAACCTTCAGGATATGGAGCCGCTTAAACTCTTTGACTCTTTGTAAATATTGAAGAGGATTCTTTTGACTGGGAATGTGGTTTTTGATGCCAATTATAATATGTCGGTGCTTTTTCCTTTTAGAAATGTGTTTAACGAGCAGTTCTAAAAACCAAATATTTTAGCTCCAATTAGGGTAAAATTCCAATTTAACAAAATGCTGGAAAACCAATCTGGAAAACTGTCTAATATGTGTAAAACATTCTGACATCATTCTCACGAGTATTAAATCTAATATTATCATCAACCTAAATTTAAAATGTAAATAAAGTGAATAAATGTCCCCGTGAAGTGACGCTTTGCTCAGATTCTTCACCTTCATCTCTCCTTCTGTTCCGCTATTCTTCTTCTTCTTCTTCATCATCTTCTTCTTCCTCCTCCTCCTTCCTGACTTCTGCAATGGCTTCACTTTGTTTGTAATGTCAGAGCAATGCCAGCAAGATCTATTTTTAACACTAGATCAGCTTAAAAACTCATTTCTTCTCTCTGGCTTTTAATCAAACTGGAGCTGTAGGAGGCTGCTAATACATTTATCGTTTTAATTCAGGTTTTAGTGTTATTTACTCATTCCTGTGGCTCATAAAGGCCAGTGTTTCAGAACACAGATTTATTGCAATTGTTACAGGCCTAATAACTAGGAGTTACAAAAGGTCTGTGTGTGTGTGTGTGTGTGTGTGTGTGTGTGTGTGTGTGTGTGTGTGTGTGTGTGTGCAGACGTTTAGGACAAGGTGGGGCCCTGTCGGGAGGGTATAATCATTATAATTGATCTATTCATTGATTATAGGCACTTTAATATTCAATATTTGATGCTAATTAAATAATATTTCATCTGATCCAATCCACTTGAGATTATTTAATTTATGCTGGTTTATTGTCCTTCATTGTTAATTATTAAGGGCTTCACTCGCAGTACTGTTTTCTCTACGATGCTGAAGTCACAACTTTTTTCTAATGTCGCCTATGTTGCTTGCTCACTGGTCATAGCTGTAATTGTAAACGCTCACGAACAATATAATAAACGCAGCAATCTTCTATTTTTACTAGTCCTGTCAAAGTTAACGTCACTTTATTAATTTAAGGTGCTTATTTGCTTCAATTATTTTTAACGCCTCTAATCATAGTTGAATATTTTTGTCAACATGCAATGAATAGAATCAAGAGAATAGAACGATCAATAAAAAGAGAACCAAGATCAATCAATAAAAAAGGCTGCGCACTGTCTCCTAGTGCGGCTCATTAAGATCAGCAGCTCACAGTCGTTGAGTTCAGGTGTTGTCACTTAGGCGCAAAGTGTTTAATTGACACTGACCTACTTTTCCCCTTTTCAGCTGCAAATAACTTGCTCTGTTCAAAAAGCCAAAGCTTTAGATTACACTAGAACCGACAACAATGTATTTACTTACTCTTATTTTTTAATAAATTCTAAGCTTTATGTAGACATATGTTTCATGTTAGAGTGATAAGTATTTATTAAGTTACAGTTCGTTTTCAGCTGACAAAGAGAAGGCAAAACACGCTTCACGTTTTACTTTAATTATTATTATTATTATTATTTTAAACACAATGTCCTGTTTCTTTTAATAGTGTAACCTCAAAAAAAACATGTACTTCCAACTTTCAATTGATGGATAACACTTATATGTTATAAGTTATAAGACCAAAATTGACTTTTGTTGTGTGTTTTATCTTAAAAAAAGTGTCTCGACCACGAAGGGTTAAAAAACAAGAACAATACATTGCAAATTGAACAAAACTACAAAATTAGTTTACAGTATTTAAACGAGTGTTTATTTAGTGTTAAGTTTACATTAATTTACATATTACACTTCAATATCCAATATTACAAGCTTTCGTCATTTAATGGTGATTAATCGCGATTAATTTGCTCAGGGAAGTGCGATTAACTAGTTAAAAAAAAATTAATCGTCTCACAGCCCTAATTTTTACATTATTTGACACAGTTGTAACTGTGAAAGGCGCTGTACAAACGCCCTGAACTTGAACTCCAGCTTGTTGAAACCCTCCGTGTCATCTCCTGGTCCACCTGACCTCGAAATGTCGTTTTTCTCCCCGCTCCGACTTATCCACACGTGCACGTTTTGGCTAATCCCTTCTCCAGCTATATTACCCTCTCTGCGGCGAGAGCCATGAGCGGATTACGCCGTCTCACACTTCTGAGCTTCATTCTCTGATTAGACCCGTCCTCCGGTCAGGCCCTTAGAACCCGTTAAAGTCCCCTCAGAGCCGCGGGATCATCCAGAGGCTCGGGGTCGTGACTCCTCGATCCTCCAGTCGTGACCCATCGGCCAGGCGTCCTCAGCTAACACTGGCTGGACGTCGACGTTCTCGGGCGGAGAAGATGGAGAGTGCCGCACCTCAGCGACTCCAGCGCTCTGGCACCTGCAGCACTGCACTTTATGAATCAATGTCACTCCCAGTGAGAAGAAAATGACTACGTTGCAGAGGCTGCGAGAAGAGGCGGGGAGAAAAATCACTTTGATGGATCGGTCCCTCGTGGGACAACCTTGTGATGTTTTTGGATGGAGACCACCTCCTGAAGACCACACGCGCCCCCCGCACCGACCCGTCTGAGGACGCCACGCCGCGTTGTAAATCATGCTGTGAGTTTGGGACGTGGCGTGTTGGAGATGTGTCATGGTCCTATCGTTACTCTACACCAGGGGTGGGCAAACTTTTGGATTCGCGGGGCACAAATTCGCGGGTTCTAACTAGTGCTGTCGATTAATTTTTGTAACTAGTTCATCGCACGTCCCTGACCAAATTAATTGCGATTAAATGACTGAAGCTTGTGATGTTGAATATTGAGGTGTAATATGGAAATTAATGTAAACTCAACACTAAATAAACACTCGTTTAAATACTGTAAAATCATTTTTGTGAATTGTCTTTGTTTTTTAAACCTCCGAGTTTGAGTCACACTTTTTTCAAGATAAAACACAAAAAATGTCAATTTTGTCTTACATATAAGTGTTATCCATCAGCTGGAAGTTTGAAGTAAATATTCATTTAGGTTACAAACTTAATAAAAACATGACGCTGTAAAAATAATAATAATAAAACTAAGAAGTTTTGCCTTCTCTTTGTTAGCTGAAAACAAACTGTAACTTAATAAATACTTATCACTCGAACATAAAACATATGTCTACATAAAGCTTAGAATCAATTGGCTGTAAATCACATTCTCACCAGCCAATCAGAGTAAGGGCCGCCTCTACGCGCAGCTAGTGCCAGAAGTGCAAACGTTAAAAAAAACGCCGAGGGAAATCTGAAGCGGAAAAAAAGTTTCAAACCAAAACGTGAAAATTTTTGTTTGTTTCTTAGAATTGGATATTTTTGGCATCTGATTCCATAGACTGACAGTGTAAAAATAAATGTGACAAATATGCTAGTACAATTCTAGACTGACGTCTGATTCACGTATGATTTACACCTGTTTCATGCTTGATTGACATCTGATTCACACCTGATTCACACCTGATTCATGTCGGATTCACATCCGATTCGCGTCTGGTTTATGTGGTGGATTCCTGATGGCGTAACTCCTCCATCACGCCGCTAACCTCCGCACGTGTCTGCTGGAGAACTCGCTCTTCCCTCGTGTGATCCAGTTCCAGTCTTCCCCCAGATTTATTTTCACTCTCTTTTCATCTCATTACATCAAGACTTTAGGGCTCTTTCATTAAAGTTTAAGCCTACGACTCTCCGTGAAGCCAGTTTGATGAATTAAACAAGCTCTGCTCTCACTCTCTCGTTCTCTCTCACACACACACACACAAACTCTCTGTCTGTCTAACTGTCTATGTAGCTCTCTCTTTCTCGCTCTCTCACAAAAACATTAAATCTCCAACACACATTATCTGTCTCTCTCTCTCCTTCTGTCTTTCCACTTTATTCTAACTCTTTTAATAGCATATTGCCTGTTACTTTTTCCTTCTTAATCCTCCTCTTCACGCTCTTTCTCTGTCCCTGTTTTGTCCTTTCGCACACGTTTTGTCTTTCTCTCGTTTTCTGACGTTTTCTCCTTCCTCTACTCACTATTCTTTCTCTCGTTCGGTCTTTGTTTCTACTTCGCCCGCTCTTTTTCTTATCTCTGGCTTTCTCTCTTTGTCTCTCCGACTCTCACTCTGTCTGTAAAATCTTTCATTCCCTTTGGCTTTTGTTGTCTTTCCCTCCTCTGTCTGTCCGCGTCCCACAATCCCTCGCGTTCCTCCCTGCTGGCCTCGTCTGGTTGTCTTTTCTTTTCTACTTAATTCATCTGATCATTCTGTCTGGTTGCGAGCTTCGGCTCCAGTGCTGCTGGGAGTCCAGATGTTCCTCTCTGTGAAGACTCGCTCTCTCTTTGATTAAACTTTGGATTCCCCGCTCTTCCAGAATCTCGGCTGCACAGCAGGAGCCGGGAATATGGTGGCGGTTCAGAAAAACGGCCTATAAAGCTCCTGAATGAAGTTTAGGATTGTAGCTAAACGTTCCTCACCGTCAGTGGAAGGACAGATTCTGTGTGTCTTTGTTTCGTTGAGTGATCGCGAGCAGGACGACGGGAAACAATTGCTAGGAAAAGAGCTGTGCGAGAGGTGAGATCACAAAGACCTCTGAGAGGCGGAGCTCCCTGATTGGTCGTGGAATGACTCCGCCCCTCTCGGAGACGACACAGAACTACAGTGATACCCTGACTTACGCATGACCTTACTAACCAAAAACCAGAATAACGAAATGCATCGCCGTGGAAATTTCGTCCTGAGTTGCGGAAAAAAATTCACTATACGAAAAAAGCGCGTCTTACATGGATTAGCATCCAGAAGTGTAAAAAACTGTTGTTTAATCCTCACGCACATAAAAAAAAACCCCAACAAATGCACTGGTTAGTTTCAAATACATTGCTTATGAAATGAGCTGGTGTTCTCCTAGAATGGCTTCTGCGCATCTGGCGTTGGTGTAAATAGAGCCGTGTAGCAGCTCCGTGCTTTAGGAGCGGACACACACTTACTCAGCGAGTTTGAAGCAGTGTCAAACACACTTTACCATAACACAAATAACACAAAACTAATTTTCCCTACATAAAGCTTGTAGATAAGCTACTAGAAGTTCTAATCTGGCTGGGTGTTACACTCTATATGGTCCGGGCGGAACATTCTGATGACGTTAGTTCCGTGTCTGTGTGACGTCATTTCAAGATGGCGCTCACCGTTCATGTGAGATTCTCCGCTGTATTATTATATACTGTACCGTCTAAACAACTGCCAATGGGCAATTAAACAACCAGTTTTTAACATGTTTTATTACATTTATTAGCAATAGTTTATCATTTGTAAATGTATAAAAATGTTTGTCTGAATTCACGAACTCATGGCACGAATTAGACGAATGACATGTAAAATGCGGCTCAGCTAACGAAACGGCCGTCGGCTTAATTTCGTAAGTGAGGGTACCACTGTACATCGGTCTTTCTGACTCTTTTTTTACTTTCTCTTGCCCTTTCCCTCCCTCTCTCTCTCTCTCTCTCTCTCTCGCTCTCTCTGTCTCTCATTCTCTCTCTATTTCTGTCTCTCTCAGTCTCTCTTGCTCTCTCTCCTTGTGTCTTTTTCTCTTGCCCTTTCTCTGTTTCTGTCTTTCTCTTTCTCTGTCTCTCTCTATGTCTCACTATCTTTATCTGTCTCACTCTCTCACTTTCTCTTGCCCTTTCTCTATGCCTCTCTCTTTACCTCTCTCTCTCTCTCTCTCTCTCTCTCTCTCTCTCTCTCTCTCTCTCTCTCTTTCTCTATTTTTCTCTCTGTCTCTCTCTCTGTCTCTTTTGCCCTCTCTCACTTTCTTACTTTCTCTTGCCCTTTCTCTCTCTCTCTTTCTCTATTCTCTCTATATTCTCCCTTTCTCTATCCCTCTCTCGTTACCTCTCTCTCTCTCTCTCTCTCGTAATATCGTAACTCGGGATGCCGCTGTACATCGGTCTTTCTGACGCTCCAGAGCGAGTGTAGGTCGCGGAAGATCTCGACGGCGAATCTGTCAGCCTTGCCTCGTGGTGATAGGATCGTGATTGGCGAGGTATTTCTGTCCGGGCGGTGTTTTGATCTGGTGGTCTCTCTGCGAGGGTCTCGGCTGATCCCGCACTAATTGCCGCTCTTGTCAGTTAATTGCGGCTGGTGCTGTTTGAAGCGTGAAGCGAGCGGCGTTCCCGGGCCAGTGTGTTCCTCGCTCATTAACGGCAGGCGGGGCCAGCGAGCGGCGTCCATGTTTTAATCATAGGCGCGGAAAAGTTTGACCGCGTTCCCGCTAACGGCGCGGCGCGACTCGCCCGGGGACAATCTCTACACTTCTGATCTCTGCTGTCGCACACTCTCTGATCCCAGAGCAGCGAGACACAACACGGCCTAACATCTCTACTGTGTGTGTGTGTGTGTGATGTTCTTGTGTGCACTCACACTCACACACGCACACACACACTTGCATTTAAATCATAGTGGGGCCCCACCATTGACTTACATGCAAAACAATACGTTCTCTCTCTTCTTACTCTTACCCGAAGCATCAAAAAAGTCACCTTCTCCACCCCTTTTACTCTAACCTTAACAATACAACTGTTAAAACTGCCGTAAAAATACAACTTGACCCTCGAAAAGATCTTAAAAGTTGTGGGGTCCTAGACAAAGACCCCACAAGTACACAACGGGGCCCCACTTTGTGCTAAAAACTAGTATTCTGGGCCCAATTGTGTTCTAAATACAGGAACACACACACTCACTTGTGCACACACAAACACACACTCTCAATCACACACACAAATGCACAGTTTCGCTGGAGTTCAGTCACACACACTCACACACAAACACACTCTTACTCACACACACAAAGACACGCACACACACACAAACACATACACACACGCTCAATTACACACACATTCTCACACACACACACACACACACTGAGTCAGTCACACACACTCACACACAAACACATTCTTACTCACACACACACAAACACATACACACACACGCTCAATCACACACACATTCACACACAAACACACAGTTTCGCTGGAGTTCAGTTCAGGCGAGAGACGTTCAGGGAAGTCGAAGTACGAAGGTTTGTAACACGGACACGACGCGACATTTAATACGAGGCCGAGTTCTGCTATTAGCTACAATAAACCTGATCGTCCCAGCGAGGAACCAGAATGTGAAACCAGAGACGTCACGTTACACCAACAAGAAAGTCAGAGCGACACAGAGCTACAGTTACACACCGTAAACACACCAGAGATATTAATACCAGTGTGTGTGTGTGTGTGTGTGTGTGTGTGTGTGTGTGTGTGTGTGTGTGTGTGTGAGGTCTGGTTGACCGGCTTGAGCTTGTCCAGACTTTCAGCTTCAGCATCCAAAAGCATCTGCCTCCCTGCTGATGTGATTAGGTCATTGTCTCTCGCTGCAACTCTCTCTCTCTCTATTTCTCTCTCTCTCAGTCTGTCTCTCTCGCCCTCTCTCACTTTCTTACTTTATCTTACCCTTTCTCTCTTTCTATTTATCTCTATCTCTCTCTCTTTCTGTTTCTCTCTCTCTCTCAGTCTCTCTCTCTCTCATCTCACTTTCTTTTTCCCTTTCTCTCACTCCTTGTATGTCTCTCTCTCTCTCTGTTTTTCTCTCTCTCTCACCATCTGTCACTTTCTCTCTAGCTCTTGTCCTTTCTCTCTCTCTCTTTATCTCTCTCTTTATGTCTCCCTCTCTCACTTTCTTTTGCCCTTTCTCTATATCTCTCTCTCTTTATCTCTCTCGCTCTCTCTCGTTGTCTGTCTGTCTTTTTCGTTGACTGTCTGTCTCTTATTTACTCTGTCTTTTTCTCTCTGTCTCTCTCTCTTACTGTCTCTCTTGCTGTCTGTCTCTCTTTCTCTCTCTCTCTCTCCTCTCACTTTCTTACTTTCTCATTCCCTTTTTCTCACTCCCTGTCTGTCTCTCTCTCTGTCTCTGTTTCTATCTCTCTCTTTCTGTCTCTCAGTCTCTTTCTCTCTGTTTTTTCTCTCTCTCTCTCGCCCTCTGTCACCTTCTCTCTTGCTCTTGTCCTTTATCTCTCGCTTTTTCTCTTTCTGTCTTTATATCCTCTCTCTCTCTATCTGTCTCCCTCTCTCACTTTCTTTTGCTCTTTCTCTATCTCTGTCTTTACCTCTCGCTCTCTCTCGTTGTCTGTCTGTCTCTTTTTTACTCTGTCTTTCTCTCTCTGTCTCTCTCTCTCACTGTCTCTCTCTCTCTCTCCCTCTCTCTCCCTCTCTCTCTTTGTGCAGTAATTGCATTTGCCTGTTGCTGTGTGTGTAAGAATAGCTCCCCTCCTCCTGATTTCCCAGCTGCCTCTGGGAGAGTTAGGGATAATGTGTCGTCATGACAACAGCGATCAGGTTGTGAAGCCGCGCCGCACTCACTGACTTTGCATTTTTTGCACCGAGTGACGGAGAGACATAGAGACGGCGAGCGGATTGGGTGGTGGCGTCTGGGCGTGGCACTTCCTCTCTTCCTCAAGCGGACGATGGCCGTGCGAGCCAGAAAGCATCAGATTGTTTTAGGTGTGTTTTCTCTGGTTCCATTACTGGTTGTGGATCATTAGGCTATTGATTTCCTGCGCCGTGTAAGTGGCTGGGCAGCTCCCCGCAGGCGGGACTTTTTCTGGCCGTGACAGACAATCTGCCGAGAAACACACACGCCTCCTCCAGAGAGTTCCGCCGTTATTAAAGCGCCGCCGATCCAGATTTAGAGCCGAACCCGAGCAGTGCCGCAATCACTTCAGTGCCCAAAATATCAAGCGCGCAAAGAAACAGAGGACAGTGCGTCATATTTGAGTTTCGTTATTTTTTTTTTACTTTTCACTTTCATTCTAATCTGAATCTAAACATATTTTTTGTCGTGTCAGTTTTTTTTTTGTGCATTTCAGATTTTTGCGATTGGACTTCTGGCACTAGCTTTACGGGGAGGCGGGCCTTACTCTGATTGGCTGGTGAGATAGGGATCGGTAGCTGTTGAACAGGAAGAGCACAAAATCTTTTACGTTCTTACTTTCTCTTGTCCTTTCTCTCACTCCCTGTCTGTCTCTGTCTCTCTCTTTCTCTCTCTCTCTCTGACTTTCTCTCTTTCACTCTCTCTCTCTCACTCTCTGTTTCTGTCTCTCTTTCTCTCTCTCTATGTCTCTGTCTCTTTATCTGTCTCTCTCTCACACTTTCCAATGCCCTTTCTCTATCTCTCTTTACCTCTATCTCTCTTTACCTATATCTATCTATCTCTCTCTCTTTGTCTCTCTCTCTCTCTCTCTCTCTCTCTCTCTCTCTCTCTCTTTGTGCAGTAATTGCACTAGCTTCATGTGGGCCTTACTCTGATTGGCTGGTGAGGATGAGATTGGCAGCTGTTGACAAGGAGACGCTCAAAATCTGAAGCGAAAAAGTTATGATTGAAAATGTGAATATTGCAAGCAAAAAATATTAAAAATTGCAACATTTTCCTTCGTTTTTTTCTGCCTGACGTTTGATTTTTTGACACTAATCTGGGTCCATACTGAATCAGATAATGACGTGTGTGACTCGGCTGCGTGTCAGGTCTTTAGCGGTTAGCACAAACACGGCGGCTAGCAAAACTGTTGCTAAATCCCACAGGGCTGAACTCGATTGCCGCGGGCTTCCGCGCACACGTGGAAACAAATCAGATCATCGGTCGCATGTTGTAGCTTCGGAATCTCTTTTTTTTTTCTGTTGTCAGGCTGCAGCGCTAAAACCCCGTGAGATTGTTCCGGAATCCTCAAAGTTGCTAATAAGATTAGCGTCGCTAGCTGGTAGCATGTGCTAGAATCTGTTAGGAGAGACGAGACCCAATCGCAATAATCTGAGAGCTTTCATGAGCATTTATGTGTGTGTGTGTGTGTGTGTGCGTGCGTGCGCGTGGCTTATTTCATGCTAGTCAGCTGATCACATATATTACTTCCTGTAAAGAGAGCGCAGAAGCTATGGCTTTTCTTGGAACAGGAAATGAAAGGTGCCTGATGGTGAAGTCGCTGTTCACCTCGCCGTTTAACCTCGGACGCACAAACACGTTACACTGAAGGAGGTCAGAGGTCACCGAGTCACGCTCATAAATAATCGCTCAGCTACTACACGAGTCCACTCAAGAGCGCGCCCGTCCCACCGCTTCACGCTCGCCTTTCATCTCTTATTCATTAGGTAAAGTAAAAGCAAATACAAATACAAGGAACTCTCAGGGTGTTGAGCTGTGATTTATGCCTTTACTTCCCCCCGAGAACACCCGATTTATTCCCTACCCAGACTTTACACCAGAGAGAGAGAAATAGAGAAACAGTAATAGAGAGAGAAAAAGAGAGAGAAAGAGCGCGCGCGAGAGAGAGACAGAGATAGAAATAGAGTTGAGAGAGAGAGACAAAAATAAAGACTGATAGAGAGAGAGAGAGAGAGAGAGAGAGAGAGAGAGAGAGAGAGAGAGAGAGAAATAGACAGAGAGAGATAAAGAGAAAGAGAGAGAGAGAGACAAAAATAAAAACAGAGAGAGAAAGAGAGAGAGGGAGAGAGAAAGAGAGAGAGATAAAGTGATAGATAGAGAGAGAGACAGTAAAAAAGTCAGAGAGAGAGAGACAAAAAGAAAGACTGATAGGGAGCGACAGAGAGAGAAAGAGAAAGAGACAGAGAGAGAGAGATAGAGAGACAGAGAGTTAGAGAGGGAGACAGGGATAGAGAGAGAGAGAAAGAGTTAAAAAGAGACAGTGATAGCAAGAGAAACAGTAATGGAGGGAGAGAGAGAGACCGTGATTGAGAGAGAGACATAAAGAGATAGAAGGAGGGAGAAACAGTGATAGATAGAAAGAAAGAAAGACAGAGAGGGAGATGGAGAGATAGAGAGAGTAAAAGAGGGGGGGTGGAGGGAGAAAGAGAGAATAAGAGAGAGAGGGACATGGAGAGATAGAGAGAATCTTTACATTCTCGTTCATGACATCATTTCTGGGCGGAGCCAATTATCTGTCAGCGATAAGGCGATGCGGAGGCGTGTCAAATTCGTGTGTGTGTCCGAGGTCAAACCGGTTCAGAACCTGAAGCGGAACTTTCCTGGGAAGCTCGTCTGGGTTTTATCGGACACGATTTATCGCCGCGCCTCCACAGCCGTGCAGTATTTTACACGGCGGGGTCATTTAGCGAGGAGGAAGAGGAGGCGAAGGTTACACGGAGCCACGGGACTCGGCGTCTGTAAAGAGCGCGATCACGACACGGAGCGCTGAGTTACGGCCTTTAATTATTCAGTGGAGTCCAAATCTGAGCAGAGCCCCTGGTGTAGGGATGAAGGAGGGATGAAGGAGGGATGAAGCAGCGGAATCTCCTCCTGCCGGGGGGAGGGATTCAACGCGGCGGAGGTCAAGAGGTCAGAGAGACGCGTGACATCACTGGTCATTATGGTTGGTTTCCGTGTGTGTGCAGCTGCAGATTCAGACTGTGTGAGGCGCTGCTGTGAAGATGTGTGGAGTGATGGAGATCATTGCGTCTGGAGAGAGAGAACAGAGAGAGAGAGAGAGAGAGAGAGAGAGAGAGAGAGAGAGAGAGAGAGAGAGAGAGACCCTAGAAAGAGAGAGAGGGAGGGAGAAAGAGACAGGGAGAGAGATAGAGAGACAGACAGAGAGAGAGAGAGAGAGAGAGACAGAGAGAGAGATAGACACAGAGAGAGAGAAAGAGAGAGACCGACCCTAGAAAGAGAGAGAGGGAGGGAGAGAGAGAGAGAGAGAGAGAGAGAGAGAGAGAGAGAGAGAGAGAGAGAGAGAGAGAAGGTGTGATCTATTAGTTCAGCCTGTTACAACGCTTTCTGTGTACGATTAGCAATGTCTCTGTGTCGTCATCAAAAGTTGTAACGAAACAAGTGTGTTACACTGTATTAAAGTGTTTATATACATGGATAAAAATCGTATTCATGAATGTGTGACGTTATCCACTGTATTGTAAAGTGGCACAATACCAAATCTGGTTTCTGGTGTGTGTGTGTGTTTCCTCTGTGATTCCGAGCCCGACACTACAATCACGGCTGCTTTAATCCGAGCAGAATTACCTCGATCACACTCGTCCCTCTGCCGAGAAAGCAAAGGGATGTTGTTCTTCCTGCCGCGAGAATCAACTTTGAGTTTGTCGGCTCTGTTTTTGTGGAAGCTGCGACGTGACGGCCATTCCGAGGCCTTTTGTGTTCTTGCGCTTGTAGATTATGCGTTTCTTCTCCTCCATTAATCAAATCCCAGACGCTCGCGCTCGCTAGGTGAAGTTTCTAGCGCGGTGGATTCCTCGCGTCTGGGAAATCTGTACGTCTGCGCGGTAAACCGTAACAATGGTGTCACTCGCCGTCTCACTCTTCACTCTCACCTCATAATTTCACTCTGGCTTCGCGAATCAAGGTTTTGTGCTTTTCAATATTGATATATCTGCTGTGAAACAGTTTTTAAAGCCTGTTGCTGCTTTGTGATGTATGACGCCTATATATATATATATATATATATATATATATATATATATATATATATATATATATATATATATGATATTATTATAAATAATAATAATTATTAATACAACTTTTTATTATTATTTGTGATTTTTATTCACAAATTATTAATTATTTTATTATATATACACTTTTCTACATTTCCATGGTTACTATATTGACTTGACTTACATCATAGTCAAATATTTTCAATGTTGAACAATCATTTGTTTCTTGTTTACTTTTTTTTAAGCTGTGTGTGTGTGTGTGTGCGTGTGTGTGTGTGTGTGTGTGTGTGTGTGTGTGAGACGGCTGACTATCACACAGTGAAGCTGATGCATACGCTGCAAAAAATCCAGGAGGAAAAATTAAAAAATTAAATCAGGTAAAATTATGTGTCAATGGGGTGAGAAATTTTTACTTGGTAAAACGTATTAAAACAAGACAAAAAATCCTGTTACACTGTAGATTTGTGTCTGCATTTCAGTTCTTGTTCTCATTGGCTTTAACACAAAAAGTAGCTAGTTTTTTTTAATTGAGAAACATTGTGTTCTCAACAGAAAAAAAAACCTTGCCATTTCTTGTTTCAGGAAGTTCGGTGTTAAAACATAATGTCAACATTGAAAAATGTCTTGCGATTTAGTGTAAAATATCATCATAATTAGCATTTTTTTCTAAGCAAGAAAATTCAAGTCCTATTTTCTTGAAATAAGCAAAGTCATCTGTCACTCTTAATCCCAACATAGTTAATTATCTTGTAAGATAATGATTTATTGTCTAATTTAAAGGTTTTTTAGCTTGTCAAAAATGTATTTAGACGAGTGTGTGTGAGCAGAGAGTGACCGTGTGGCACGAGTGTGTTTCGGCCGGAGGGTCTGAGTGGAGGAAGACTGTCTCCGTGTGAAGAGTTCGGCCCTCAGTGACGTGGCGCTGCCACCTTCAGGCGGCTTGAGGAAGTGTCTGTGAAAGACTCGTCATGACGGTTCAGCTCGGGTTATTGACTTCACCAGAAGCGTTTGAACTTAAAGCTTGACCTCACGTGACTGTCTGGTTCGATCACACACACACACGTCAAGCATAGTGAACCCGAAGTGTGTGTGTGTGTGTGTGTGTCTGTGTGTGTGTGTGTGTCGTGGTGGGAAAACGAACACAATTAGCACACAAATAAGATTTAGTTTGTGCCATTGGGAGGCAAACATTAAAATGTATGTGAGCTCTGGCCTGCTGGGATCCCAAGAGGTGTGTGTGTGTGTGTGTGTGTGAGAGAGAGAGAGAGAGAGAGAGAGAGAGAGAGAGTGAGAAAGAGAAGTATGTGAGCTGGATCTGGACATAAACTGGGGAGCAAAGCAAGGTCACAGTCACACACACACACACACACACACACACACACACACACACACACACACTATCAGCAGCCATGGAATAAATAATGCATCAGTCGACATTAAAAACATTAGCTGGGCTTCGCTGCCAATAAAAGCGCAGGATGGAGTAAGTGAGAGAGTGAGTGAGCGAGTAAGTGAGAGAGAGAGAGAGTGTGAGTGAGTGAGTGAGTGAGTGAGTGAGCGAGTAAGTGAGAGAGAGAGTGAGTGAGTGAGTGAGTGCAGCACTGGATCTTTTTCTTCACAGTGTTTGTTCGCTTTGTTTTACATGAAAGTGAAGCAAGTTCAGTGTAATATTCACTGTTATGCATATTGTGTCACATTTTTCAAACTAGGAATATAAAACCTATGAATAATTGACACCTATTTCAGTTGATTAGTAACTTTGCTTTAAATATTAACATTATTAATACGTATTTCAATAATTCATTTTTTTTTCTCTTACAATTTACTAGGTTTGTTCCCCTTTTTATTTTCTTTTTAAGAAATATTTTGATTAATGTTTTGTGCGCTGGGTATATCACGCATGATTTGTGGGAAAAGTTTTTATCGTTTTATGTTTTCAAGTTGTTTTTTTTTTTCAGGTTTTTCAAGAGTTTTAAAGTGTTGAGTTGTCAGTGAACGATACGTTTAATCGTTGAACTTCTCTTTTCTCCTCTTTATCTCTCTTTGTCGCAGATGAACAGGCCGATCCAGGTGAAGCCGGCGGACAGCGAGAGCAGAGGAGGTAGATCACACTCCTCTTCTTCCTCTTTCTCCCCGTGACATCATCGTGTATGACATCACGCGCTCACACTGATGATGTCGCAGACTCAGACCAGTGAAAAGATCAAGACAACAGACAAAACGTGGTTGTTTATCGTGCAATTCTGCTCGTGAGCCAATGAGAGGCGGCCGGACAGGAAGGGGTGGGTGTGAGACGGCTCGGAGGCGGAGCTGACACAGACGGCCTCTTCTTCCTTTACAGTGGCACCTCGACTTACCAATGTCCTTACTAACGAAAAACTCGAGTAACGAAATGCATCTCCGAGGAATTTTTGTCCAGAGTTGCGAAATAAAATTCGCTATACGAATACGGAGTATACGAATGAGAGTCCAGAAGGGTAAAAAAATGTTGTTTAATCCTCACGCACATCAAAAAACAACAACAAAAGCACTGGTTAGTTTCAAATGTGTTGCTTCCGAAATTCAAAATGAGCTGGTGTTCTCCTAGAACGGCTTCTGCGCGTCTGGCGTTGGTATAAATCGAGCCGCAGTTTCAAACTCACTAACACAAAACAAATTTCCCCACATAAAACTTGCAAATAAACCGATAGAAATTCGATGCGAGTGCGCTAATCTGGCTGGGTGTTACACTCTATATGGTCCGGGCGGAACATTCTGATGACGTTAGTTCCGTGTCTGTGTGACGTCATTTCAAGATGGCGCGGTGATGAACGGTGATGTGAGATTGTCCGCTGTATTATTATATACTGTACCGTTATAAACAATTACCAATGGGCAATTTAAACAACCACTTTGTAACATGTTTTTATTACATTTATTAGCAATAGTTTATCACATGTAAAAAAAACTGTCTGAATTCACGAACTCATGGCACAGATTAGACAAACTGCAACGTCTAATCTAAAATGCGGCTCAGCTAACGAAATTCCCGCCTAACCAAACGGCCGTCAGCACGGATTAATTTCGTAAGTCGGGGTAACACTGTATTTCACGCCGCGCTAATCGAGAGCATCTTGCTTTACTCACTCCGCAGACGAATGGTCTCTGACGTGATGGACGGCTGAATTTATCTGATACGTGTCTCCGCGAAGCCCCCGAGACCCCCGGCCGTGACCCCTGACCCCTCGCTCACTAGTCATTTAAGACCACAGCAGGACAGATCTCAGCGAGAACGAGAGGAGAGAGTGAGCCTGGAGGAGAGAATGTGGAAAAGAGACGTGGAAATATAGGACAATAGAAAACAAAATGAGTAAAAAAAACATTTTTATAAAGAAAAGAAATTGTAAATTTATTTATATATTGCGCTTTTCACAAAGTCACTATGTGGAGTTAGAAAAAAAATTGTCTTTTTAAGAAGAAAATGGTCCATTGTTCATCTGTGTTCAAACATTTTTAATTAAAATACATTTTGAAAAAAAAAGTCAGAGAAGAAAAATGTCCATTGAAATTTAAATTGAAAGTTCCATTGAAAATTAAGTCAAAATAAACAAAAGTATCTGCCAATGGAGAGAGAAAATGTTACTTGGTAAGACGGATTAAAACAAGACAAAAAATCTTGTTACACGTTAGATTTGTCTCTGCATTTCAGGTCTTGTTCTCATTGGATTTAATATACGTATACAAAAGACAATATTTATTTATTTTGAGAAACATTGTGTTCTTAAAATAAGAAAACGTCATTTGACATTTCTTGTTTCAAGAAGTGCTGCAATAAATCATAAAGTCACCATTGAAAAAAATATTGATTTAGTGTAAAATATCATCAAAATTAGCATTTTTGTCAATGCAAGAAAATTAGAGTCTGAATCTATTTTCTTGAAAAACAAGCAAAATCATCGCTCACTCTTAATCCTAACGTAGATATATAAAAATAACAAGAATTAGTGTCCAATTTCAAGATTTTTTTTGAAAAGAAAAAAAGAATTTCTTTTTTGCAGTGCGGAGAAGCGGTGTGTGTGTGTGTGTGTGTGTCTCATCCAATGACGTTTCCCCGTGTATGAATATAGTTTTTAGCGCTCAGCGAGTCTGAAACGCGCCGCAGTGACACCGCAATTACAGGCTAATGAAAGCCGCAGACAAAGCCACTTTTGTTCTCTTCACACTCGTGTGTAATTCAATAATGTCGACACAATCTGATAAATAACCGCGGCACTCCCGAGGTGTCCGCCTCGCACACGCCGCTCATTATTCAGCCTCTCCTGGTGGGCGGAGCCTCACGCGGCGTGTGGGCGTGTCTGTTCCAGAGGACCGGAAGCTGTTCGTGGGGATGCTGAACAAGCAGCAGTGTGAGGACGACGTGCGGCGACTGTTCGAGGCCTTCGGCAGCATCGAGGAGTGCACCATCCTCAGAGGACCAGACGGGAACAGCAAAGGTCCAGCCCCTCCTCCACCTCACTGACCACACCCCCTGCACACTGACCACACCCCCAGCACACTCAACACACTGACCACACCCCCACACCTCCTCAGAGGACCAGACGGGAACAGCAAAGGTCCAGCCCCTCCTCCACCTCACTGACCACACCCCCAGGACACTGACCACACCCCCACCACACTGACCACACCCCTACACATGCTCAGAGGACCAGACGGGAACAGCAATGGTCCAGCCCCTCCATCACACGGACCACACCCCCATCACACTCACCACACCCCCACCACACTGATCACACCTCCACTCCAAGTCACAGCACTTTCTCTATCGGGATCAAACACATTCTGACACAATCACACACACACAAAAAGACACACACACACAAACATACACACTCACAGACACGCACACACTCACAAAAACATATACACACACACACACTCAACTACTCACACACACTCACACAAACATACACACACACACACACACACACAAACATACACACT